>JAFMOD010000744.1:115261-174665 GCA_019802435.1 Corydoras maculifer
GAGACCTACACGGACCACACAACAAGAACCGCCAAAAACGTCAACGGACATACGCCTACGACAGGACATCGGGTGGAGGAACCCTGATTATGTTCCTTGTTTCATAGTGATGTCATCGGTATTGATGGATCTGATTGGTTAATAGTCTTTAAATGAGGAGGGGCATCCTCATATCATTGCTCCCGTTACTTACAGGTTCTCCGGTCCTCACACACGTCGAACAGCCCCGAGCTCCAGTCCCCCCCCGTCTGGGTGATGGTGGTCAGGGTGGTGGTGGTGACCCCCAGACCCGGCTGCCTGACCACCGGAGGTTCCATGCGGTGGTTCCAGGTCCCGCAGCCCTTGGTTCTCCAGACGTCACCGGAACAGTCCGGCTCGTCCTCGGCATCGAAGAACGTGAGCTGCTGCATGAGCGGGGGGTGGAGAATGGCCCGGCACACGGAACAGCCAGCGAATGGACGGGCGCCACCGCGGGTGTGCAGCGGAGTGCGGTGGAGGAAGCTACGCCCACGGAGACAGAGGTGGACTTCAGATAGGGGCCTGAGTGAAGGGAGAGAGCTGCAAGCTGGGCGAGAGAGATAAGACACAGAGAACACAGAGGACGGAGAACAGAGGACAGAGACACCACACACAGACCTGACGTGAGGTCGAGAACCGATACCCAGCCGCAAAGCAACGGAACCTCATTCCTCCTGCTCCACTGTGTCTACAGCTCCAGGTCGTCTTCTCCATCATGTTCCACATCGGTGTTCCAATTCATCTCAAAGGCACATGAAGGGGTTGAGGTCAGGGCTTTTGTGTGGGCCAGTCAAGTTTTCTCCACATCGGTGTTCTAATTCATCCCAAAATCACATGATGGGGTTAAGGTCAGGTTTTTCCACATCGGTGTTCTAATTCATCCCAAAATCACATGATGGGGTTAAGGTCAGGTTTTTCCACATCGGTGTTCTAATTTATCCCAAAATCACATGATGGGGTTAAGGTCAGGTTTTTCCACATCGGTGTTCTAATTTATCCCAAAATCACATGATGGGGTTAAGGTCAGGTTTTTCCACATCGGTGTTCTAATTCATCCCAAAATCCCCCAAAAAATGATGGGGTTAAGGTCAGGTCTCTTTGTGGGCCAGTCAAGTTCCTCCACATTGGTGTTCTTATTCATCCCAAAGACACGTGATGAAGTCGAGGTCAGGTCTCTTTGTGGGCCAGTCAAGTTTTCTCCAAATCGGTGTTCTAATTCATCTCGAAGGCAAATGATGGGGTTACCGTCATCGGTCTTCTTATTCATCCCAGTCACATGCTGGGGTTGAGGTCAGGGCTCTGTATGTTCCAATGAAGTGCCTCCACATCGGCATTCTAATTCATCCCAAAGGCACATGATAGGGCCAAGGTCAGGGCTTCGTGTGGGCCAGTCCCTTTCATCCACATCGGTGTTCTAATTCATTCCAAAGGCACATGATGGGTTTAAGATCAGTTCTCTGTGTAGGCCAGTCAAGTTCATCCACATCGGTGTTCTAATTTATCCCAAAGGCACATTATGGGGTCGAGGTCAGGGCTCTGTGTGTTCCAGTCAAGTCCCTTCACATCGGCATTCTAATTCAACTCAATGGCACATGATGGGGTTGAGATCAGGTCCCTCCCCATCGGTGTTCTTATTTATCCCAAAGGCACATGTTGGGGTTAAGGTCATGTCTCTTTGTGGGTCAGTCAAGTTTCCTCCACATCAGTGTTCCAATTCATCCCAAAGGCCCATAATGGGGTTAGGATCAGGTCCCTCCACATCGGAGTTCTAATTCATTCCAAAGGCACACGATGGGGTTGAGGTCATGTCTCTTTGTGGGCCAGTTAAGTTTTCTTAACATTGGTGTTCTAATTCATCCCAAAACCAGACAATGGGGTTGATGTCAGAGCTCTGTGTTCCAGTGAAGTTCTTTCACATCAGCATTCTAATTCAACCCAACAGCACATGATGGGTTTAAGGTCAGGTTTCTTCACATTGGCATTCTAATTCATTCAAAAATGAATTATGGGGGGGGGTTTGAGATCATGTCTCTGTGTGGGCCAGTCAAATACCTCCAGATCGTTGTTCTAATACATCCCAAAGGCACACGATGGGTTTAAGATCAGGGCTCCGTGTGGTCATTAAACTCACCCGGCTCACACACCATGCTTGTGCACTGAGGCAGTCAGAACAGAAAAGGGCCTTCCCCAAACTGTTGAAAGCATTCTGTTGTGCATGTGCAGCCGAATTACACACCTGAACTTAACGAATAAGAGGCGTGTCCTAACACTCAGGTAGTGTAGTTCTGGGTAATAACCACACACACTCACAGAACCATACTGAGGTTAAACATGTGATTCTAATACATGTACAACTCTTAAAGCACCTCGTAAATCGGAGGACCCCGAGCTGAACAGGAGGACAGACGGACGTGACGAGGACCACAGACTGACTTCAGTGATGAAGGCAAAACAGGGAGACGGGTCGGTGTAACAACGTAAGAAGGTTCCTTTAATGTTTTAGAAGAACGGCCGACTCTACAGAACAGAGAACATCATCCGGGCGTCGGGTCACTGGATCAGGTAAATCAGGGTGTTCCCCACATCCACCCGCTCTCCACCCTCACGCAGATGGACCTTCTGCTTCTCCAGATCGACGCTGAACACACAGCTGTCCGAGATCAGAACCTTCCCCTGCTCCACCTTCCCTAAAACCGGAACCTTACGAGGACCGAGCAGCGGGTCTTCAAAACGCATTAGCTTCACTTTAGAGGCATCTGAGAAAAGAGAGAGAGAGAGACCACAAAACCCTATTCTTCACTCCATACACAAGCTTGCGTTCATACACACACACCTGTATATGTATATTTCTTGTCTTGTTTTTATTTATTATTCTTTTTTTCCCACTATTACCATATATAATATTTACATTTTTCATATAATCATTAATATTGTTTATTTACACACACATCTTTATTAATCTTAATTAACATAACTTGTATTTGTTTATTTATTCCTGTGATTTTATTTTTATATAATATGCTTTGACAAAACGAATGTAAACATTTGTCATGTCAATAAAGCAAATTGAATTGAAATTGAGAGAGGAGAGAGAGCGTGGGGTGAGAGAGAGAGTTAAGAGGGAGGGAGAGAAAGAGAGAGAGGAGAGAGAGAACGTGGGGTGAGAGTTAAAGAGAGAGAGAGTTAAAGAGAGAGGGGGGGTGAGAGAGAGAGAAAAGAAAGCTAAAGAGAGAAAGAGGGGGGTAAGAGATAGAAAAAGAGAGAGGTGAGTGAGAAAGTGTGCGGGGTGAGAGAGAAAAACAGAGAGGTGAGAGAGTGAAAGAAGTGAGAGAGCGAGATAGAAGAGAGAGAGAGAGGAGAGAGACCAAAGGCAGGGTGAGAAAGTGAGAGATGAGAAAGAGATGAGAGGTAAGAGAGCACACAGGGTGAGAGACAGGAAAAGCGAGAGGTGTTAAGAGAGAGGTGAGAGTAAATGAAGTGAGAGAGCGAAAGAGAAGTGAGAGAGGAGAGAGACCAAGAGAAAGAGAGGGTGAGAGAGAGAGGGAGGTGGGTGAGAGAATGAACGAAAGAGAGAGAGAGTAAGGGTGCAGGGTGAGAGAGGAAGAGCGAGAGAATGCATCATGCAAATGTTCACTACATCCACAAGGTGGCGCTGTAAGGTGGAGGTGTGGGATACAGTGTACCTGCACCACTGTACGCGGGCGGGTGACACTCTCGCCCGCTCACTCACCCTTGATGCCCCGCGTCGCCCGGAACAGCCTGCGAGTGACGCTGTCTGCGGTGTCCCCCTGCAGGATGTGGATTTGGGTGGAGAACAGGCCGTTGCACGGCTGAGGGTTGAGCAGGGACACGGACACGCCGGGCTGCGGGGAGAACAAAGGATGACCAATCGGGTCGCTCGGCGCACATCCCATAATACCCCACGGATGGAACGGCCCCCACCTCTGATCTGAAGACGCTGAAGGGTTTCCCGGGGCAACAGTCCTCCCTCACCTTGTCGTCGCCCTCGGAGGCAAAGTGTAGGTCCAGCTGCTCCAGCTGCAGAGACAGAGCAGCTGATGAGATAGGATTTAAAGGCGTGACCTCACCACAGTGACGACCCCTCGTCCAATCGGATGGCGAGTCCTCCGGAGGTGGGTGGGTTCTTACCTCCAAAGCGTTGGTGAGGTAGACGAGGTTCTCCTGCAGAACCGCTCGCTCATCAAACTCCAGCTCCAACTCCAGAACCCTCGGCCCGGTTTTCTCCAGGTTCTCCTGAACACAGAGAACCACACACACACACACACACACACACACACACACACACACACATGATACATAAAGCTTTAAACCCTCAGTGGAAAAGAATAGACCCACTCAATCACATACCCACACTCACCTACCCACCCACATTCACCTCACCTACCCACCCATCCATACACTGGCCCACACACACATCCACATTCACCTGCCCACTCACCCACTCAACCGCACTTAACTACCCACCCATCCACACACTCACCCATCCTCACCTCACCTACCCACCCATTCACTTGCCCGCCCACCCACCCACACACTCAACCACCCACCCACTGAATCACCCATCTATACAACTGTTTTCAACTACACACCCACCCACATTTACCTTACCACACACCCACATTCACATGCCCACTCACCCAGATACTCAAACTCATCTACACATCCACACACTCAACCACCCACAAACTCAACTATCCAACCACACTCAACTTCCCATCGAATCACCGATCCACACACTCAATCATGCTTAACTACCCACCCACACTCAACTACCCACAAAATCTCCCATTCATCAATCATCCATCCACATGCTCACACACCCACCCAAACCCTTTTCTCTCTGTCCTTTCTTTCCTCCATGAATCTTTTTCGATCCATTTGTGCATCATTAACTCTATATTTGCCTCTCTGTTCTCAGTGACCTTTGGAATGTTCTAATCATAAATCATAGAATTCGATGATCAGACCCAGATTCCCGGGGGGGGGGGGGTAGCTTGGTGGTGGCGTACCTTAATCATGGCTACGAACGGCATGACCCTCTTCATGTACTTCTTCAGCTCGGCCATGCCGCCCAGCTCGGTGGCGATCAGCTTGTTATCGGGAAGCACGCCGTTATTGTTCTACAACAAAGAGCAGCGACCACAGCGAGACGGTGAGGCCTTCCCCAAACTGTTTCCACAACCTTCAAACCATGCATGGGGGGCGGGTACCTTATAGTGCCTGCCCAACAGAGAGAGGGCGCTGTGCTGCCAGGGGGGGTAACTTTTTGCCACGTACACCGTGCAGTGAGAGGGTTTTCCTGGAGGTTTGCTCTCTCCCTTCTGTCAGAGAAAAAAAAAATCATTAATAAATAAACAGAAAGTTCAAGTCTATCACGCACACAAACACTTACCAACACACACACACACCCACCTACATTTACCCATACACACCCACCCAGACACACTTACCCACCCACCTACACACAAACACCCGCCCACCCAGCCTTACCTACCCCTCCACACATACCCACCCTCACCTACCCCTCCATCTCCAGCTTATCTGTGGGTTCTACAGGAATCGGGCCACATACCCACTCACCCATACCCTTGACCATTCACCCACCCTCACCTACCCCTCCACATATACCCACACCCACCACCTTACCAACACTTAGCTAACTACCAACATACCCACGCTCAACTACCCCTCCACACATACCCACACCCACCACTTAACCCACACTTAGCTAACTACCAACATACCCACGCTCACCTTCCACTCCACACATACCCACACTTATCTAGCAAACCACCCATCCACACAAACTCACATCAATGATTGATTTGTGTGTGTATCCAACACCCGCCCCCTCACCCCACTACATTGTCTAAGGTCAAAACCAAACCTAATTCACACCCACCTTGTTTTTAGGAGGCTGCATGTAGGCCTTCATGCGGAGGCGCAGGTCATGCGCGGTCTCCATCAGGTACTGCGAGGAGCGGATCAGAACCTCGTCGACCGGACCGGCCGTTGGCCAGCTAGCCTTCATCAGAGACTCCTTCTGAAAGAACCACCGGGAGCACCAACATTTAATGACAGGACACAAATTAGAACCTTGAGACGTTCCGACGCCTTGTTCACCTTTCCCAGGAGGCTCCATATGTGTTCACACAGATGGGGGCAAATGGGGGCAAGCAGCAAGGTCTGGATCTCGATGAACTGGAACACCAGGTGGCGGTGCATACCATCGATGGCCAGCTCCCGATACTTATCCTTCATGGCCTTGAAAGACAAAGCAGGTTAGAGGTTTTAAAGAGTGAGGTCCTACCTCCGAGGTCCATGCAGATCGTGTGTGTGTGTTACCTGGAACTCGAAGAAGCCGGTTTTCAGTGCCTCCTTGTACATCATCTTCTCGTAGTGCTGCTCGGTCTTCATGATGCCCCAGTTCATTTCACTGAGAACGTAGAACACGATCAGAACCATTGACGTCATGGTTTATTAAATCTGAGAGAACGTGGTATATCCCACTAGAGGGCGTGGTGGCATCAATCTGACGGTTCGGTCTTCAAACCCCCCCCCTACCCAGTCCACAAAATATTCCCAATGTGGCTCCTTGAGTAGGAACACCCCAGCTACAAGAACAACATCACATGACCCCATCGTTCCATTATTTAGGAACCCGTATGGAGGAACAGCAGCACAAAGTCACCTGACAAACACGCGGTCGTTGAAGGTGGTGGCAGGTCCCGTTCGCAGGGTGGTCTGGTTGGCGATCATCTCCTTGACCCACTCCACCCAGGTGTAGAGGCGCAGGATCCCAGCGTCGGCCATGGTTTCCACAAAGTTGGCGTCTTCCACCGTGTCGCCAGCATCAGCGAGGGCCAAGCGCATACCTGCAGCACCGGATGAGCATGAGAACCTCTGCTGGGTTCCGTCATGCTACTACAACCACACAACCTCACACTGCTACAAACCAAAGTCTTTATTCATTTAGTGCAAAGCTTTAAAAATAAGGCAGGAGGGCGGTATTGGGTGTGGCACACAAATATATATAGATAGATAGATAGATAGATAGATAGATAGATAGATAGATAGATATAGGGGGCGCCAGATCCTTATAAGAACCATATATGGCCGTTGAACTCCTAAAACAATTAAATGTCTAATTCAAAACACACACACACTCACACAGACACACTCTACATGGGGCAATTTCGAGAATTCAATTGACCTTGATCCATGTTTTTGGACTGTAGGAGGAAACCGGAAAACCCGGAGGAAACCCACGCAGACACGGCGAGGACGTGGAAACTCCACCCAGATTGGGATTCGAACTGGGAATCCCTAGTGCTGAGAGGAGAACATGCTAAACCACTAATATATATATACACACATACATACATACATACATACATACACACAGTCTATAAACTATACATCTTTATGATATAAATCCTGAAATGGAGCAGTAAAACTATAGAACAGCAGAAAGGCGACATCGTGGACGGTGATGTTAGTCACAGCGTTCCATAAATAAAACACAGGCGATTTAATGAGGACTCGTCAGACTCTCTCCAGATGGACCGACTGTAATGTTCGTTCCCCTGAGAGACTCATCTGCCGTTCGATCGGCCTTCAAACGTCAAGAACCCAAACGCCCGTCCCGTCTGCCGCTTCCGGAGAAACGGACGCAAAGCGAGCAGGCGGCGTGCGTCCTCAGACGCGGGCGAGGGGATGCTCACGTCACGCGTTCGGCGGGACTCACCGTCTGCAGAGAACTTCTCAACAGCTTGGCTCAGCGTGAGGAAGTTGCCGGTGGACTTGGACATCTGGAAAACAAGACCGAGATTAGAGGATGGAGCGCAGGCTTAGGCAGCCATCACGCGTGGTGCAGCACACGACACACACGAGAATGAGGAGCTGGATGAATGTGTGTGTGTGTGTGTGGGGGGGGGGGTCGAGCACACAAAAGATGCTTCAAAAACATCAACAACATTTTGGAAAATAGCATTTCTCGAACGACTCTTCGAGTAGGTAAATGGCTCTTCTGAAAATATAAATGACTCTTCGAGCATGTGAACGACTCTTCTAAAAATAAGCATCTCAAACATATGAATGACTCGTTGAGCAGGCAAACAAATCTTCTAAAAAAAACTCTTCCAAAAAAATATGACTCTTCCAAAAGAATGACTCAAACCCATGAACGACTCTTTGAGTAGGCAAATGACTCCTCTGAAAATGAGCATTTCATTAAACATATAAACAACTCGCGCATCACTTTGAACATTTAAATTACATTTGGTCATTCAGCAGATGCTTTTATCCAAAGCGACCTACAAGGTGAGCACAATGTTCATCACAACATCCCTGGAGCAATGAGGGTTTAGGGTCTTGCTCAAGGACCCACATTGGTAACTTCAGTGGACCTGGGATTTGAACCCACAACCTTCAGATTGAGAGCTCAACACCCTAACCACTGAGCTATCGCTCCCCATACATCTGTATGAATATTCAAGCAGGCAAACAACTCAAGTTTAAAAATGAATCTTTAAAAATAAGCATTTCTTAAAACATCTGTACGACTCTTTGAAAATGGGAATCTCCTCAAAACATCTGAATAAATCTTTGAGTGGACAAACGACTCTGAACATCCGCATGCCCGGCTCCTTATTTGTGAGATGGGTTCATTTTTTTGGTTTAAAGACAAACAGAAGATTTTAAAGACTCACTTTCTCCGAATTCAACATCAGGTGACCGTTTGCACGCACCGCCTTCGGCCACTTCTCACTGCACAGAGAGCACAGAGCAGCTGAGTGGGGGTGGGGTGGGGTAAAGGGGGTGGAGGGGTGACTGTAGATCAACAGTGGTACAGACCTGTCTTTAGGCCACATGGCTACGTGGTTGTACAGATAGTAGGACAAATGGTTTGGAACCAGGTCTTTCCCGGAGACCCTGACGTCCACGGGATACCAGAACTCAAACTCGGTCCTCAGTCTCTGCAGGTGCTCGCGGGGGATGGAGGTGTTCGGGAACGGGGCGTCCTTAAAGAAGATGTAATCCCAAACCTCCCGAGTCATCTGCTCGGGTCTGAAAACACACACGGGTTACCTCCCACCTTAAATACAGATCATTATGAACCCCATGTCCAAAAACTAGGGGTGTGACTGGCAATTCGATCCGATTCTAATTTTTGAGTCACGATTCGATTCAGAAATAATTTTTTCGGTTCAAATGGTCTTTAAATTTAGTTTAAATGATGTGATTGACGAGATGAAACGACGATGTAAACATATAGAACATTTATTTAAAACAATACGTTCAGGTTCCGTCCTGTATCAAATGTTTTTGCGTCGTTTTAAATTCATATAAAAATAGGACTGCGCTAAATTAAAATGAGCAGTGTTAGGTTCGCTTAGCTGCCCAGCTTTTTCTTACATAAAAAACATCAATGCACAAATAATTCTAAATATATTAATACTAAAGTTTACCATGGTGCATTAACCTTAAAACTAAAATACAGACTTTACCGTCAAAGTAACTTTAGATTTTGCAAATCTTTAAAACTTAACATTAAAAAATGAAATCCTTACTTCAGTCTATTTAATTATATTGCACCAACATTCGTTACATTTTTAAAACGTAACTTTAAATATTAAATATATTTTTCAACTTTTTAATGTCTTTTATCTCAGGGTGATGTCGTGATAAACGGGCTCACACATTTGTCGTATTTCCAAAGTACCGCGATTTTATGTTACACTCGTTGTAAACAGTTGCGTTGTAACACTTAACGCCGACGACGGGGTCGAATCGCGCTACAGGTTAGCAAACTACAACGGGAGCCGGTTAACGCGCATGCTGTATGCTGATTGAGTGGAACCGTAATGCAATATGCAGTATGCTCGGGAGGGGGTGTGATTCTTAGGCATTTTCAATTGATTCAGAATCGCCTGGACTACGAATCACGATTCATTGAAGAATCGATTTTTTTTCAGCACCCCTACCACAAACCGTACCTGATTCCCAGGGGTGAGGCTCCTTGTCCGTTGAGGATGCCTCCCTGGAGGAGGTGCACCACCGTGTAGAAGGCCATGTAGATGGTGGAGTCCGACAGCGATTCGATCAGCCACTGCTCGTCCCATGGCAACCTGGTTCCTACGGGGAAGGAACACAGACAGTTAACCCCATGCTGCACCACCCCAAACAAGGAACCCCATCAGGAACCAAACAGTACAGTACAGTATCAGCGGTGCTGAGGTCCATAACTGAGAAGAAATTATACTACAAACCACTGCATATACTGCAAACTACTTTTTATAAAACGTGTAGTTCTGCTTCTTTAATCCGATTGGATGAGCAGTTTGCCCAGTGACATCAACCACAATAACATACACACCTCTAAGTGCTGTACATTCGTATCAGTGTGTGATATACAATACATTTTAAATCGCAAAATACAGATTAATATAAACAGAGATCAGCACTTAACCTGTTACACTGTTTTTATAAACTGCGTTCTGTAATTTGCCCACTAGAGGGCAGCGATTGACTGTTAGAGAAACCGGATTCCAGTAACTTTAAAAACTGGACTATATTACGTCACGGAAGAGAAGATTATTAACGATTTTGCTTTTAATCAACGCATTTCTGTATCAAAGCTTGTTTTTTATTATAGTGTGTTTGTAAGTGTTTTATTAAAGCAATCAGACTCTCAAGGTTGTGTATTATTGTGAAAAAAATCACATAAAGAGGTGGAGCTGTACTCCACTACACGTCAGGACTAATAACACCTCTTTATGAAGTTTCATTCAGAATAAAGCTACGCCCTCTCACACCGTATTGCTTTATTATGTAGAATGCAGCAGGGCATCAATAAATCAAGGGACATTAAGGTTACCGAGGCCGTAGGTTCTAGAGCAGGCATGTTCCTGAAGCCAGCCCAGCGTCGCCTCAAAGTTCTTTCGGGTTTCATCACAGAATCTGGAAATTTAAAAAAATAATAATTAATTAATAAGTAATAATAATAATAAGAAGAAGCCATCTCTCTCTCTCATATATATCTATGCAGCATGGTTTCTTAGTGGTTTAGCATGTTCTACTCTCAGCGCTGGGAGTTTGCATGTTCTCCCCATGTCTGCGTGGGTTTCCTCGGGCTTCTCCGTTTTCCTCCCACAGTCCAAAAACATGGATTCAAGGTGAATTGAATTTTCCGAATTGCCCCATATAGATTGTGTGTGTGAGTGAGAGTGTGCCCAGCAGTAGATTGGCGTCCTGTCCTGGGTGTATCTGCCCTGTGCCTGAAACGTTCTTCCCTGGATAGGCATGGGGAACCCCCCACGACCCTAATAGAGGATAAAGCGGAAGATATTTTTCATTTATGTATATATATATATATATATATATATATATATATATATATATATATATATATATATATATATATATATATATATAAATAAAAGGTAACCCTCAAAACCCAGCCAGATTCTCCACATACAGGTTCCCCCCCCTAATATCCCCCCCTCCAATCTATGGTCCATTGAAGGGTCAGTGAAGATGTACTCACGTCTCCATGGACTCCAGAACGTTCACGGCCTGCCGCTTCCACTCCTGATCTCCATAATCCAGATACCTTTCACAGATTAATCCATTTAAATCCAAATTACACACCCACGACCAAACGTTTGCAATACAGCCATCATTATCATTGACATTTCCACACTGTCGGGTGCGAGATCTGCAGGAGGTGAAACGTGGAGCCCAAAACGAGGATTTGAACGGAATGACTGCATGTGCTTTATTTGTTCTAAAATCAAAGTGTGTGAGAAACTGAACTGTGAAAAAAGCTAAAAAAATAAAATTAAAAAAGGTATAAAAGATATAAACACACACACAGGTTACTCACCACTGGTCACACAGAGCCACCACACACTCATCAGCCGAGCGCGACATGACCTGCTTCTCAGGCTCCATGTAGATCAAAGCCTCACCCTGATACACATAAAAGAACAACACAGACATCAATCATCCTCTGAACTCCCCAGCATCAGCACCGCCAACTGGACCATGGGAGCGAACAATGGGGCATCGAGTATATCATTATATATATATATATATATATATATATATATATATATACATATACAGTATATATATAAAATATGCACAGAGGCTTAGTGGTTGGGATGTTCTCCTCTCATCACTGAGGATTCCCGTTTTGAATCACAATCTGGGTGGAGTTTGCATGTTCTCCCCATATATGTGTGGGTTTGCTCCTGGTTTTCCAGTTTCCTCCCACAGTCCAAAAACATGAATCAAGGTCAATTGAATTCCCCAAATTGCCCCATATAGAGTGTGTTTGTGTGAGTGAGTGTGTGTCCAGTGATAGATTGACCCCCTATCCTGGGTGTATATGCCCAGCGCCCGAAACGCTCTCCCCTGGATGGAGAACCCCACCCCGACCCTAATAGAGGGTAAAAATTATTGACATTTAATTGTTCTAGGAGGTCAATTGCCATATATGGATCTTATAAGGATCTGGTGCCCCCTAGTGGGAACAAGGGAAAAAGCAGACAATTCTATACTACACCTTGTCCACCATCATCTTCTGAATGGGCTTCTTCACATCCTGAACCTTCTGTCCCTTAAAACCTTCAACCAGCATGATCTAAAAAGAATCAAGAGTCAATTCAAACAATTCTTCCTTCAAATCAAACTAATCAAACTGCTGGATTTGATTTTAAAAAACAGAAGAAAAGGTTAAAGCTGATCAGACGTCAAGTTCAGGTACCCCTTCATAAAAGCCCTTCAGGTAGACCTTCTCCTTGGCCTCTGCAAGCTTATCGCGGTCGTTCTGACTCTGGATCTTCAGCTCGTCGCACACCAGCGGGGCCGAGAGGTTTCCGTATCCCGGGATCTCAATGATGGGAACCTGGCGCAGAAACGTTCAGATCATCACGCGTCATGTTCGCGGCCGCGGATGGGAACGCGGGACGGTGCTCACCGGCTCGAAGGGAAGGACCATGTGATCTTCAATGCCGTACTTCTCTCTGAGGGCCTGCGGGGGGGTCAAACGGCAGCGAGGTCAGCGATCACCTCCGCCAAGGGAACATCGTTTAAAAGGTCAGGATTATTTAAAGGGATGTCACCTGTTTCTTCTTTATGTCTCGGAGTGCGGCAATGTCGTCAGGTGCGTCCGACGGCACACTGGTGACCACTCCAGTCCCTACAGGGGCAATAGGGCACATTGATGCCATTACATATGCTGACTTTTGCACTCTTCAATGCCAACAGTGTGAATACATATATATATATATATATATATATATATATATATATATATATATATATATATATGATTATACAACTAATAGTTCCGCTCTTTAAATCTGATTCGTTGAGCCGTTTTTCAGGCTGTTTGGTTGTCAGAGAAACCAGAAACCTCTTACTCAGGGTCAGTTTTCACTTTAAAAACTAGACTATATAACATTGCAATTCACTTTAATGCCACACCCTCTTGAAAAATGTATTACACAGTATATACCATGCAACAGGAACTTTATTTAATATAATATTATAACATAATAGTAATTTATAAAATCTGGTACCTTTATCCTCCTTGATGGTCAGCATTGGCAGGGCGTAGATGACCTTATACGAGGTGAGGGGGGCCCTCAGGGCACAGCCGAGCACGTCCTAAAAGTAAAAGATCACACGTTTTGAACTGCAAACCTGATGCGGGTGTCAGCCTGGCGGGCGGGCGTCGTGTGTAATGCGTCGCGAACCTGTCCCATCAGCTGCAGCATCACAGGCACGACGCCGTTCTCCTTGGTGAAGCCCTGGTAGGACATGTTCCGGGCCGCGCGCCGTGTGCTGACGAACACATCGCCGTTGGCTGTCTCGAAGGCCGTGTACCTCAGATCAGGCCTGACCCAGCAGTTCGTCTGGCCGAACATGGTCTCGGGTCGGAGCGTGGCCGCCACCAGGAACACGTTCCGCCCTTTTAGGGTGCTGAGGAGCGACAGGTCCCTAATTACCGACTGCAATGCTGCGTTTGATGTGAATTATGCATTATTCCACTAGGGGGAACCCATTACTCATTATTTAAAAGGGCTGCTTATACTGGGTGTGGGGGGGGGGGACTACATGGTGAAACATCCATCCATCCATCCATTATCTTCCACTTTATCCTAAATTAGGGTCGTGGGGGGTTCCCCATGCCCCTCCAGGGGACAATGTTTCGGGCGCTGGGCAGATACACCCAGGACAGGGGGGCAATCTATAGCTGGAGACACACTCACTCACACACACTCTATATGGGGCAATTTGGAGAATTCAATTGACCTTGATCCATGTTTTAGGACTGTGGGAGGAAACCGGACAACCCGGAGAAAACCTAAGCGGACACGGGGAGGACATGCAAACTCCACCCAGCGCTGAGAGGAGAACATGCTAAACCACTAAGCCACCGTGCCGCCCCATGGGGAAACGCCCCTACATAGGTCACCTGACACGGTACACAGTCAACAGACACTTCTACACAGTACACACTAGATAGTGTTATACACTAGGAATGGATAGTATGTCTGAATGCGCAGTATTCGGACATACTACCCCTTCACCTACTATGTAGTAGGTTCGTTTCTATTCCATTTATAAGGCAGTTCCAGATGTTTTTGGGGGGCGCTCTGCTGCCCTCGTGTGGCCAGCAGGAACTCGGTACCTCAGTTTGTTTGGGAGGGGCTCGATCATCTTCATCTTGATGAGGGTGTACTCCTGAGGTCCGACCCCCTGTGCCAAAAAATATTAATAAATAAATAAATGAATCACCACTCAGTGATTCAAAGAATCAGATTCAGTTCAATACCACGGCCGGAAGTGACTCACCTCGCCCGTCTGTCTGTCATGATCCATACACGGCTGTCCGTCCTTCGGGGAGTAGATGGTGTACCTGTCACAACAGAGAGCACTGGGGTTTAACACCGTCGTTACGGTAACGCTGCATCCAACACACACACACACACCAGTCAGCTGGGTGGAAAATTGCACATAACCAGAATGCCCATAGCACACTGCATGTATGTACATACACACACACTCCATACACACGTTTCATACACACAAACTGGGTGGAAAAATTGCCAGAATGCACATAACACACTCCATGCACACGTTTCATACACACTGCACTAAACACACACACACACTCCATGTATACACAGAATTACCAGAAAATTACCAGAATGCACATAACACACTGCACTACACACACACGTAAACTGGGTGGAGAAATTGCCAGAATGCACATAACACACTCCATGTACACACAGTCCACACACACACACACACCACAGAGTATACACACTTCATGTACATGTTACATACACACAAACACACCAATCAGCAGAGTGCAAAATCACCCGAATGCACACAACACACTCCATGTACACACAGTCCACACACACACACACACCACAGAGTATACACACTTCATGTACATGTTACATACACACAAACACACCAATCAGCAGAGTGCAAAATCACCCGAATGCACACAACACACTCCATGTACACACTGCACTACACACAGTCCATACACACACGCACAAACACCAGTCAGCTGAGTGGAAAATCACCAATATGCACATAACACACTGCATGTACACACACTCCATACACAGACACACTCACTTTTACACACACTTTCCATAGACACACTCCATGAACACTTTTCATAGACACACACACACTACACCCGCCCCCTGCCAAATACTACACATACACACCCTCTATGAGGTATATACACACACACTAGATAAATGGTGTAATGTAGCCTTGTGTATCGGGGGGCATACCTCTTCCCAAACTTAATCCTCTTTCTCTCCTTCAGAGTGATGAACTGCCAGCGCACAAAGGAGTCGTAATAAGGGTTAACGTCTGTGGTAATGAAGGAGCGACGCCAGTCCACCTGCAACACCATGAGCAAGTCCACATCAACACACTCACAACAAAAAACTATTAACATCATCATCGTCACCTTCAAGCCCATCTTCTTCAGGTCTTCCACAGCCAGGGGAGGAAAGTAGTCCAGCCAGTGCTCAGCCTCGGCAAACTTCACGATCTCCTCATCGGTCAGGCCGAGCGTCCTCATGATCTCCCACTGGAACTTGGAAGCTCCAGCTTTGGCAGCCGCTTTGCTCTGGGGGAGGGGGGGGGTATGGTGAAGGAGTGGGATTCAGTGACCTCTAGTGGTGAAGTTGCATATCAAGAACTACATTTTCATTCATTCATTCATTCATTCATTGGGGGGGGGGGGAACGGGTGCTGGGCAGATACACCCAGGACAGGGGGGCAATCTATCGCTGGGCACACACTCACTCTATATGGGGCAATCTGGTGAACTCAATTGAACTTGATCCATGTTTTTGGACTGTGGGAGGAAACCGGACAACCCGGAGGAAACCCACACGGACACGGGGAGAACATGCAAACTCCACCCAGATGAGGACCGGGAATCCCTAGTGCTGAGAGGAGAACATGCTAACCACTAAGCCACTGTGCCACCGAAATATAGATTGGTGAATTATTTGGTTAAAAACTCAGTAAAAACCCACCTTCTTGCCCTTGGCCTTGTCCTTGATGATGATCTCATCGGAGCACTTCGGTTTCTCCTTGGGTTCCTCCTCCTCCATTTCCTCAGGAAACTGGGGCGGGTTCCCATAAAGCTCCACCTCTCGCTTCAGCTTGTCTGCGCAGGCCTACAGTCGGGTACTGAGGTTATATTCTTGTATTTAATAAACTGCGTTATGAAATTTGGCCACTAGATGGCAGTGTTTGTTATAGAATCTACGTCCCCCCGAGGGGTGCCCCGAAGCACTTTGGCCCCCCGAGGGGTGCCCCGAAGCACTTTGGCCCCCCGAGGGGTACCCCGAACCACTACGGCCCCCCCCGACGGGTGCACCCACGCACTACGGCCTTCCCGACGGTTGCACCCACGCACTACGGCCTCCCCGACGGGTGCACCCACGCACTACGGCCTTCCCGACGGTTGCACCCACGCACTACGGCCTTCCCGACGGTTGCACCCACGCACTACGGCCTTCCCGACGGTTGCACCCACGCACTACGGCCTCCCCGACGGTTGCACCCACGCACTACGGCCTCCCCGACGGTTGCACCCACGCACTACGGCCTCCCCGACGGTTGCACCCACGCACTACGGCCTCCCCGACGGGTGCACCCACGCACTACGGCCCCCGACGGGTGCCCCCACGCACAACGGCCCCCGACGGGTGCCCCCACGCACTACGCCCCCTGAGGGGTGCCCCGAAGCACTTACTTCCCCTAAGGGGTGAACTGATGCACTAGCCCCGACTACAGAACGACAGGTGCCCTGACGCACTACGCCCTCAACGGGTACACCGATGCATTACGCCCACAATGGCGCAGACTGCTGAAGACACGGCTCGTTTTTCGGGAGGAACCTTCATGGCTCGGCTTACCTTGATGGGCATCCCGGTGCAGTGCAGTCCGAACGGAAAAAGGCAGCGTTTCCCCTTCAGGAGCTGATACCCCATGGCAAACTGCAGGTCACATGTTGGCGATTAAAGCGATTAAAGTAAACGTATACGAATCCATGCGTACTGAATCGATTACCTCACACTTGGACAGACAGAACGTATGACCGAGGTGCAGCCTCCCGTTCATGTAGGGGTAGGGGAACGTCACCAGGAACTTATTCTTACTGAGGGAGTACAAGATAATTAAAGCATGAGGGCTCAGAACCACAGACTGGGAGTCTAAAATGGCCGGGGGGGGGGGGGAATCCATCCATCCATTATCTTCTGATTTATCCTCTATTATGGTTGCCCCCCCCCCCCCCCCCCCCCCCCCCCCCCCCCCCCCCCCCCCCCCCCCCCCCCCCCCCCCCCCCCCCCCCCCCCCCCCCCCCCCCCCCCCCCCCCCCCCCGTGGGAGGAAATCGGAGAACCCGGAGGAAACCCACGCGGACACTGAGAGAACATGGAAGCTCCACCCAGATTGGGATTCGAACTGGGAATCCCCAGCACTGAGAGGAGAACATAGCAAACCACTAAGCCACCATGGTTATAATTATCTAATGCTAAAAACAGAATAATGTTTAAAAATTATGCATTTAAATTTTTGGGAACAGTTTGGGGAAGGTTTCTCTGTACGTCTGTTGCATGCGGATGACTGTGATTGGTTCACGCAAAGTCCTGATCTGAACCCCATACACCACCTTAATGAAAGATCCACCTGCACCACCACCATGTCAGTGTGACTGCAATACTGGGAACCATCCACCACCCTAATAACACCTGCTCTGTGGGGTCCCGATTATGAGAGAACATACCAAAGAGAGAACATAGAGGAACAGGCCCCATCTGTATGATCGGCGATGGAACTCACTCTTTGCTCTTGTACGTGGACGGTGCGTCGGATTGGAAGGTTCTCTCCTCCTCCCATCTCTTCTGGACCTCGGACTCAATCTTCCTCAGAAAGTCCAGCTTCGCGGTTCCTTTACGTTCCTGATAGACACAAACGAAAGACACGTCAGAACCCTGGACACTAATGATATTGTTATAAGTTTAATTATAAGCTGAGCTATTCTTCACTCTGGGAGTGAGTCTGGAACACTAGAGGCTCGTTCATCAATAAAGCCCATTTGTCACGTCAGGTTGGCTACCGGATGCAAAGATCCTGCTGACAATCGCCTTTCCAATTCAACCCATTGGTGTTCAGCAGACTCGCAGACTAGTAAGAAGCATCACAGATCACTTAGAGGACGCTTACAATAAAATTTATCCAGTACACCCAACTGTTCCGTAATCTGGCAGCACAGTGGCTTGGTGGTTTAGCATGTTTTCCTCTCAGCACGGGAGAGTGGGTTTCCTCCGGGTTCTCCGGTTTCCTCCCACAGGCCGAAAACGTGGATTCAAGGTAAATTTAATGCTCTAAATTGCCCCTATAAAGTCTGTGTGTGATGATGAGTGAATGCCCAGCGATAGAATGGCACCCTGTCCTGGGTGTATCTGCCCAGCGCCCGAAACGTTCTCCCCTGGATGGGCATGGGGAACCCCCCAGGAGAGGATAAAGTGGTAAAAAATAAATGTTTCATAATCTGGGGCAGCACGGTGGCTTAGTACGTTCTCCTCTCAGCACTAGGATTCCCGGTTCGAAACCCCATCTGGGTGGCGTTTGCATGTCCTGCACCTGTCTGTGTGGGTTTCCTCCGGGTTCTCCGGTTTCCTCCCACAGTCCACATGGATCAAGGTAAATTGAGTTCTCCAAATTGCCCCATATAGTGTGTGTGTGTGTGAGTGATAGATAGCCCCCCCTGTCCTGGGTGTATCTGCCCAGTTCCCCAAACGCACTCCCCCCCCCCACCCCCCTATCCTAATACAGGATAAAGCGGAAGATAATGGATGGATGTTTCGTGATCTGCTGCAATAGCAACTTTTTGTTCTAATTTAATAAACACGTAACTACGGGACCAAATACGAACTTTCACTCAAGTTTTTTTTTTCCTTAATTAAATAATCAATTAAAATACAAAAATTAATGTAATACACCTGTAGCAACGGGAACTCCTAAAACTGATTTATTTATAGTTGTTTAAATACTTTTGTTCGTATAGTCACATACATAAACGACAGCTGCTACTTCTCTTAATTTATAGGCTTCTCTCAATTTTTTCATATTTTCTCTCAAATTATAAAACAATAAAATTAACAACATTTAATTGTTTATAACATTCGATAAATCGCAATAAGCCGTATTAAAAACTATCTCAGTTTTAGTCAGAGACTACAAAGCGTAGCAAACCAGAGCTGTGTCCCAAAATGCTGCTTTACAAGACAAGTAGTGCACTAGGTAGGACAGACACGGCGCTTTATAAAAACGAGGGCCACTCGTGAAGGTAGGGAACGAAACCCGATTTGAAACAGAGCGGAAGCTGTCGTTAGCGTGGCAGCTCTTTTCTAACAGCATTTCTACCCGAATTAAAGTGCAAACGTTACGCGACGTAAGCGAATCATGATACAACAGTGACAATAATATGCAAATGAGGTAAAGAACAAAGTTACCGCCATTGTTTGCCCTTTAAAACCACGTTTCAGGAGTCGAATAACAGAGCCACGCCGCCCGGCTCCTCTGATGACACTCGGCTCAGTCGGTGTTCCCGACGTCTCAGGAAGGACGGTGGCTACTGGCTGGCCTAAAAGTCGTTAAATGACGTCATCGCCTCCTTTGCATATTCCATTTGCGTGTTTAAGGGACAGAAAAATAGTGAGTTAAAAAGCAACAAACTCTAAATATGTTTTTATTCTGTTATTATAAATGAACTCTAAATAAATAAATAAACCTGCATTTGAAGTAAGCGTCACTTCTTAAAAACAACTCCTAAAAGTCGCCTAAGATGTCATCACTTCATTTGCATAATATTGAATTTGCTGCCTTTGAAGATGTAAAATAAAGAAATAAAGGCCGTGTGTGAGAGAGAGGAAAAAAAGTAAGTAAAAACTTGCCTGCAATCTGTCAAAACTACGAATAAACTTTTATTTTCTAGGTTTTATAGATTCTCTACTGGCTACAGAGTATAATGGAACGTTCCCAATAGCTTTTGAAGGCTGAGAGTGGTGGTTGCCAAGGCAAACGACTTGGAAGGTCAGATCATTTGAGTTCAGACCACGCTCAGGTGCGAGTTACAGATTGCGCCTGCAAACTGGCCGAAGATTTAAGATTCTTCGGTTTCCTTCCATGGATTCAAGGTAAATGCTCTAAATTGGCCCATATATAGTGTGTGTGAGTGAGTGTATTTGCCCAGCACCCTATAAGAGGATTAAGTGAAAGATAATGAATGAATGCAGTTATAACAAATTATGCTCTAAATTGACCCTATATATTCTGTGTGTGTATGAGTGACTGAGTGAGTGTGTGAGTGAGTGTGTGCCCAGCGATAGATTGCCCCCCCTGTCCTGGGTGTATCTGCCCAGCTCCCAAAACGTTCTCCCCTGGATGGGCATGGGGAACACACACACACACACACACACACACACACACACACACACACCCTGTGAACCTAGTAGAGGATAAAGTGGAAGATGATGGATGGATGGAGAATATAAAATGTGGGCAGCACATGGCTTAGTGGCTTAACATGTTATCCTCTTAGCACTAGGGATTCCCGTTTCGAATCTCAATCTGTGTTTCCGTGTTCTCTCCATGTCCACGTCAGAACCTTCCCATGCGACCCTAGTAGAGGATAAAGCAGAAGATAATGAGGGAATGAAAGTTGGAATAAAGTTTATACATGTAAACTATTTACCACAGTGCTGGGGATTCCAGGTTTGCATCCCAATCTGGGTGGAGTTTGCATGTTCTCCCCGTGTTTGCATGGGTTTTCTCCGGGTTCTCTGGTTTCCTCCCACAGTCCAAAAACATGGATTCAAGATGAATGTTTGTGTGTGTATATATATAGTGTGTCCTTGTGTGTGTGTCTGTATGAGTGAGTGTTCCTGGTGATAGATTAGCTGGGTGTATCTGCCCAGCGCCCGAATCTAAACTATACCCATCGATCCATTATCTTCCACTGTATCCTCTACTAGGGTCGCGGGGAGGGTTCCCCATGCCCATCCAGGGTAGAACGTTTTGGGCGCTGGGCAGATACACCCAGGACAGGGGGTGGCAATCTATCGCTGGACACTCACTCAGTCACACTCTATATGGGGCAATTTGGTGAACTCAATTGACCTTGATCCATGTTTTTGGACAGTGGGAGGAAACCGGAGAACCTGGAGGAAACCCACGCGGACACGGGGAGAACATGCAAACTCCACCCAGATTGGGATTCGAACCTGGAATCCCTAGTGCTAAACCACTTGCTAAACCACTAAGCCAGTGTGCTGCCCATCTATAAACTCTACATTTTCTATAATTCCACAGTGTAGCTGGTTTTCTTCATAACTTCTGACTTGTGATGTTCTCATTTGTAAGTCGCTTTGGATAAAAGCATCTGCTAAATGACTACATGTAAATGTATAGACTATATATATATATATATATATATATATATATATATATTTTTTTTTTTTCATTCATTCATTTATTCATTATCTTCCGCTTATCCTCTATTAGGGCCGCGGTGGGGTTCCCCATGCCCATCCAGGGGAGAGCGTCTCGGGTGCTGGGCAGATACACCCAGGACAGGGCGCCAATCCATCGCTGGGCACACACTCACTCACACAGACACACTCTGTAGGGGGCAATTTTGAGAATTCAATTAACTTGATCCATGTTTTTGGACTGTGGGAGGAAACTGGAGAACCCGGAGGAAACCCACGCAGACACGGGGAGAACATGGAAACTCCACCCAGATGGGGATTCGAACCGGGAATCCCTAGCGCTGAGAGGCGAACGTGCTAACCACTAAGCCACCGTGCCGCCCTATATATATATATATATATATATATATGTATATATACATATATATATATATATATATATATATATATATATATATATATATATATATATATATATATATATATATATTTAAAAATATTTAATTAGATATATAACACTTCAAACTTATTAATTAAATACCAGTTGTTTAAAATTTAATTAGTTTTTTTTTTATTATTAATGAAATTTTAACAGTTACTGGCACACTGATATTAAAAGTATTTGACCAAAGTAATATAAATAAATATATATATATATATATATATATATATATATATATATATATATATATATAATATTTCAACACTATATACATATATAAACAAAATTTGCATTTTAAAAAGTATATATATATATATATGTATATATATAAATAATTCTTCAAATTTATTAACTAAATACCTTTTTTTTAATTAAATTTGTTTTAAGTTTTATTTTTAAATTATTAATGAAATTTTACTAGCTACTGGCGCACTGATATTAAAAGTAATCAACCGAAGTTATATAAATATATAAAGAATAAAAATAACATTTCAAATATAAAAATAACATTAAAAAAAAAAAAAAAAATATATATATATATATATATATATATATATATATATATATATATATATATATGTTTAATAACCGACATTAAAAGTAATCGAGCTTAGTGCGTGTGTCAGGAGCGCCGCCACGCTTTCCTCCACTCGGCCGTTCTGGAGACGGAATCCTCACGTACTACGCAGTGTGTAGTGACAGCGCGGCGTGTGGAGCGTGCGGCGCGCACTCTTTAGTAGGGAAGTGTGCAGAGGGCTGGCTGTCTGTGGCGGAGTCTCCTGCCGCGCTGAGTGAGCTCCAGGCCCGGCCTCGTTTACAGGACGATGCGAGCGGACAGGCCCGAGCGGACGCCCCGTCTTTAGAGCGCTGTGCCCGCGGCTCGGCATCATGATCATTGAGAACGTGGAGGCCCTGAAAGCGTGGCTGGCCAAACTCCTGGAGCCCATGTAAGTCTCCGCGAATGACGTCGTGCTACCGCGGCTAGCCTTAGCTCCCCGCACCGCTTGCCCCGCGGACCGAGAGGGATTTGCCCCCCTCTAAAGTCCCCTGGCCCCCGCGGGGAACGCGTGACTTCCCCGCGTGGCCTCGCCGTGGCCTCGTCCTCACGCCGAACGTGTCGGTAATTCGTCCCCGCGGTACTTTGTTCTCATGTGGGACGCTAGCGTTAAGCTAATGGAGGGTTTAGGCCAGAACGAGCTCTCCGTGCTTCCCTTAAGTTCTAGAATCTCAGAACGTTTGGAAATATTAAAAACAAATCAAACTAATTTTCGAAATCTCGTGGAGTTTTGGCAGGAGGGGTCTGGCACAATGTCCACCGTGGAACCCTAGAACATTAGAACCTTAGGTGTCACCATGGTGATAGCGATGCGATTTAGAACTTGGTCGTGTAGTCCACACTGCTCCAGCAGAAGATCTGTATTTTAATTTACTGGATCTGTATTTTTATTTTACTATAATGTTCGATTTCCAACACACCCGCTTTAAAGGTGCATTATGTAACTTTTTAAAACACTGGCTTTTAGCTTTAAAGGTGCAATATACGGCTTTTTAAACCACAGATTTTTAGCTTTAAAGGTGCAATATACGGCTTTTTAAACCACTGGTTTTTAGCTTTAAAGGTGCAATATGCGACTTTTTAGACCACTGGTTTTTAGCTTTAAAGGTGCAATATACGGCTTTTTAAACCACTGGTTTTTAGCTTTAAAGGTGCAATATGCGACTTTTTAGACCACTGGTTTTTAGCTTTAAAGGTTATGTGACTTTTTAAACACAGGTTTTTAGCTTTAAAGGCGCAATATGCGGCTTTTTAAACCACTGGTTTCTAGCTTTAAAGGTGCAATATGCGGCTTTTTAAACCACTGGTTTTTAGCTTTAAAGGTGCAATATGCGACTTTTTAGACCACTGGTTTTTAGCTTTAAAGGTGCAATATGCGACTTTTTAGACCACTGGTTTTTAGCTTTAAAGGTTATGTGACTTTTTAAACGCCGGTTTTTAGCTTTAAAGGTGCAATATGCGACTTTTTAAAATGCCGGTTTTTAGCTTTAAAGGTACAATATGCGACTTTTTAAAACACCGGTTTTTAGCTTTAAAGGTGTAATATGCGACTTTTTAAAATACTGGTTCTTAGCTTTAAAAGGTGCAATATGCAACTTTTTAAAATACTGGTTTTTAGGAAAAAGTGAGATGGGACATGGGTAATAAAGTGATGTATCACATTTAACCCATCCGTGCAGTGAGAGACACGTGCACAGGGTGGGGGGCAATTGGGTTTAGGTGCCTTGCTCAAGGGCTCTTCACTTCGGGGTACTTGGTGGGACCGGAAATCGAACCGGGAACCTTATGGTCACAGGGCTGGTTACTTGACCACAAACCTACCACTGGTTCTGGACTTTTTAAAATAACAACGACATGTATATAACGGGCGGCAGGTTGGCTTAGTGGTTTAGCATGTTCTCCTCTCAGCAATGGGGATTCCCGGTTCGAATCCCAATCTGGGAGGAGTTTCCATGTTCTCCCCGTGTCCACGTGGGTTTCCTCCGGGTTCTCCGGTTCCCTCCCACAGTCCAAAAACATGGATTAAGGTCAAGTGAATTCTCCATATTGCCCCAAATTGAGTGTGTGTTCAGCGATAGATTGCCCCCCCTGTTAATGCTCTAAATTGCCCCTATAAAGTCTGTGTGTGATGGTGAGTGAATGCCCAGCGATAGAATGGCGCCCTGTCCTGGGTGTATCTGCCCAGCACCAGACGTTCTTCCCTGGATGGGCATTGGCAACCCTAATAGAGGTTAAAGTGGAAGATAATAGATGGATGGATTAATGCCCTCACATAATCTCTATGACGTATTAATATTAGGGTGGTGGATCATAGTCAGTACTGCAGTGGCAGTGATGTGGTGGTGTGTGTGTGTGTGTGTCACATCTCGCTGTAAGAGTGTCCTGGGTTTGATTCCCGGGTGGGTAGCGTGGGTTCTTTCAGTGTGGAGGTTCTAATGTTGTGCATTTCACAGATGTGATGCAGACCCCGGTGCCCTCGCAAACTACGTGGTGGCCTTGGTCAAAAAGGACAAGCCTGAGAAGGAACTGCGGGCGCTGTGTGCCGACCAGCTGGACGTCTTCCTGCAGAAAGGTACGGGTTAATTGCCGTTTTTCATTTCCGTCCGAACGTGAGTGACGCGTCCCACGCTGTGTTCTAAAGTGATTTTTTAATTTTTTATTTTAAATACAGAAACCACCGAGTTTGTAGACAAGCTCTTTGACTGTCTTATTACCAAGAACTACTTGGGTCAGCCCGCCGTTAAAGAGGCTCCCAAAGAGGAGCTGAAGCCGGCAGCTCAGAAACCAGATGCTAAGGAGGAGGTACGCGCCCCACAGCGTTTACCCCCTGACGCTTTGCACGCTCGGCCGATGGTGAAGCTGCAGCGCCGTGTGTTTGTAAACTGTCCTCAGGTCAGTCATGTCGAGGAGGAGAAGGAGAAGGAGACCCGGAGACGGAGGAGTCCACTGAGGAATCATCCTGACTTCAATGAACCAAGGTCTGCACATTTTAACCCTTTCATCTTATTTCCCATGCATAGTAGATGGAATGTATCGGGACTCCTGCCTGGGTCTTCACCATGTGTTGTTCATGACACCCCCTTGCACCTGTCCCTCACCATGGCAACCAATTGCGATTTCCTAGCAATCACCAGGAAAATGCTATGAGCATCCTATTTAACACCCTAACGACAGTTTGGCAACTGAACCTCACCATGGCAACCAATTCAAATGCCCTAGCAACCACACGTAAAATTGCTAGGAGCATCCCACAAACAGTCAAATATGCGAGCCACAACCTACCAACACCCTAACGACAGTTCGGCAACCGACCCTCACCATGGCAACCAAGTGCAATGCCCTAGCAACCACAATGAAAAATTGCTAGGAGCATCCCACAAACAGTCAAATATTCGAGCAACAACTTACCAACACCCTAGCAACCAGCTGGAATACCTTAGCGACCACCTGGAAATGATTACACCTGCCTACAAAGGGTCAAAAATGCTGAAACGGACCCACCAACATCAGAACTACTAGGGTTGTAAATCAGAGCCTTCATTTCAATTGGTTATCAATCCTTTAGGGCCAACGATCCGGTTCAATACAGAATATTTTTTACATTCAAGTTATATTATTATATTTTATATTTAGATTAATATTTACACCCTCACTAACTACTGTTTTGAGCACCTTAGTAACCACCGAAACCACCCTGGCAACCAGCTGCAATACACGAGCAAGCACCTGGAGAATGCATGATAATAATAAATGAATAAACCATAATAAAAATTTTGGTGCGTATGGTGTTATAATGACGTTTTTGAAAAGGGATAACTGACCACCTTATTTCCTGTTTACAGCTCTCACCCTCTAACGTATCAATGTTTCCTCAGGTGTCGCGAGGAGCGGCGCCGGGATGAGCGCAGGCGCCGGGAGCCGGATCGCCACGGGAAAAGCAGCGAACAGTACCGAGAGAGGGAGCGCGAGAGAAACGAGCGCAGGAGAGTGAGCCCACGAGGACGCAGCCGCAGCCGGAGTCGCAGCGGTAGCAGAGGAAAGGAGCGCGAGCGTGAGCAGAGGCGAGGTGAGCTAAGCGGCGGCGTCGCGGTCGAGTGTGGCTCTACATCCGTCTCTATAAATTACACATGCTTTCAGAACACTAACCCCAAACACCATGGCAACCGATTCGACCGCCTGGAAGGGTTTCAGACGTTTGGAGCGTCCATATATTTATTCGTCTCTTTGGCTCCCTCTGCAGAGCACCGGTCCAAATTCGAGCAGGAGCGAAAGGAGGCCGAGCTGTTCTCCCCCCTGACCGCCGGGCCCATGGGGAAGCCTCAGTCGCAGCAGCAGGTCCTGTCGCTCCCCCTGCCCCACCCTCACCCGCCGTTCCCCCCGTCGGGTAGTCCCAGCATCCCCAGCGCCGTGACGGCACGCCTGCCTGACAGCACGACCGAGAGCTGGACGACGTACTACTCCAACCACGTCGAGGGCAAGAACGCCACGCACAAGCATCGCTGCAGGGACTACGACGGTGAGTACGACACGACTTACACACACACCCTCCTACCGTCTGCGTCCTGCATGAGACGCTGCAGCACATTCTGTGTATGTTAGTTAATTAATGGGGGGGGGTTATATTTGATGGACAGGTCTGTTGTACGATGCTTAAAGCTTTGATGAGGTCACTGTTATAGCTGTTTTGCACCACAATGATGGTCTTTAAGTCTAGTCATTCACTAGTCAACACTTTGGGGAAGGCCCCTTTCGGTTCCAGCATGACTGTGCACCCCTGAGTTTGGTGAGCCCAACATCGGTGTGCGACCTCTGAGATGATGACAGAACTATTGAGCTCTGGGTGTCTAAATACTTTTGACCCTCTATTGCGTGCCCCACTGGTTAAATTTGCCCGGTTACCACTGACTCCCCCCCCCCCACCTCACCCGGGGGGCAATTGCAGTTTAAGGCCGCAGGGCATTTCTGATGGACCCGGTCATTAGATCCGTTTTCTGAGCGTCTCGTAAACATCATTAATGACCTTGGGGTGAGTGTGTGAGGTGAACTCACTAGGGGGCGGTGTTTAAGTCAATGCAAGGTGCAGAGGGGGTTTATATTTAACCTGCCGTCTCCGCGGAGGGGGGTATTTTTCACACCTGTGGGAGAAACTGGGGGGGGGGGTGTCTGCCCCCTCACAAACACAAAAGTCCCTAGTTGGTATCAGTGCAGGTACGAATGGCAGCCCTGTATCTGCTCACAGTACGCTCGTCCACCTCACAGCGCCACCTTGTGGATGTAAATACAGAGCCCGTCAGACCTGCACCTCCACCTGACTGCCCTACTGAGAGTCATCCACCACCCTAATTACACCTGTAGTGCACACTATGTGAGCAGAAGTATTGGGACATGCCTCCTAATCCATCAATTTGGGCGTTTCGGTCCGGTTCTAAAGACACTGGTGTACTGATTTTGGACTTTGTATGTGTCCATCATGTGTAAACAGTTTGGGGAAGGCCTTATTTCTGTCCTGGTTCAGGTGGTGATGGTAATCGCGATTCTTGTCTTTCAGAAAAAGGCTTCTGCGTCCGCGGCGACCTGTGTCCGTTCGACCATGGAAACGACCCGCTGATAGTGGACGACGTCGCCCTGCCGGCCATGATCCCCTTCCCGCCCCCCGTCATGCCCCCGGCGCGCATGCCCATGCCCATCCCCATGCCCCCCATGACCGAGCCACCCCCGGTCATGCCCATGCCCATCCCTCCTCACGGGCAGCCCCCACCTCCGGGCATCTATCCGATGGCAGGTGAGTGTGAGTCCTCGTTGCACCAATCGCAATCCACCATCCATCCGTCCGGCGTGCCTCACGTCCACGGCGGTGGACAGAGACAACAGTTTAGGGAAGTTCTGATGTCATTCTGTGGTGTGCTGCTGCTGCTTCAGTCTATGGTTCTGTCCCACGCAGGACCTCCTTTAATCCCTGCCAGCGGGCTGGAGACTCCTCCCCATGCCCGGACCAGTACCTCCTCTCCGCTGGCCCCGCCTGGAGTGGGTCCGCCACCGCCTCCTCCACCTCCTCCTCCCGTTCCTCCTTCTTCCTCTGCTACTACTTCTGCCTCCCTCCATCCTCAGTACACTCTGTCTGAATGTAAGCCCTCTGCCGACGCCTGCATGCCACGCTGTTTTCGGCCGAGCGGGCGAGTTCTCGGGACAACGCCACGCGGTCGTCACGCAGTGTCGGCTTTATAGGACATACGAGGGGGTTTAGTACGCTCATAGTACACAACGTCCGGCAGTACCGGCTGGTTTTGGGGTCCAGAGTGCAGGGTCGGTCGGCAGGATGCCTAGAGCAGTGAGGACTGGGGCCGAGGCTTAAATGCCCACACTGGTAACCATGGCAACCGCGCTGGCCCTTCAGACTAATGAACTACGCCCACAGTGGTAGTGCATACTAGCTATTCCTGTCTGCTCCAGCCCACTATGTAGTAGGCATTCTACTTTCTCACTCTCCAGCTTGCACTCTCATGCTGCATTTGCAATCTCTCTCGCTCTCTCTCTCTCTCTCGAGCCTTCTCCTGTCCTCACATTGTTATTTTTTTAATGAATCGGCTGTAGATGAGAACTGTTAACGAAACTATCCGTTTTTAGGGTGGAGGAAGAAATTAAAGTTCTTTTTTTACCCATAGTCTACTGACGAGCCAATCCGAGGGTACCTGTCAGCATGCACCCAGAGTAAACCCACTCCGAAACCTTTGTTCACCCGCAAAGGGGCGTTGGGGCGGGGGTGGGGGCGGTTCAAACCCAGAACCACCGCTGCACCCACTATACAGCGTACATTAAAACGAAATCTCAACTGTAAACACCACGGGCGATTAATCCAGAACCTAGAACTGTGTCTGACTGATTGTGGGTTCCTGTGTCATCACAAAAACCCTAAAACCAGGTTCTCCATCTCTTCTCTTCCACCTCAGACAACTACGACCCCGAAGCCTATAATCCCGAGTCCCCGGGGCTCACCGGGACGGCCCGACCGCAGTACCGCCAGTTCATTCCTCGCATACAGACGCAGAGACCCAACCTGATCGGCCTGACGTCGGGAGACGCACCCACCTCCAGAGGTATTCCGTGCTTGTTCTATTGGGCTCCTCCAGGAGTCCTGGTCATTAGAAAACAGAATAAAGTTTATAAGCGACGATGAGGGTGGAAACTAAAATGTGGAAATCATGGAAAAGTTCATTCATTTCTGTAATTCTATTTAAAAAGTTGAACTTTCATGGGTTACAGATTCAGGTTCCACAATTTAAACCATTTCAAGGATTTATTTGTAAAAAACATTCATCCATTATCTCCCGCTTTATCCTCTATTAGGGTCTGGGGTGGGGGCAATTTGGAGAACTAATTTTAACTTGATCCATGTTTTTGGACTGTGGAAGGAAAGCGGAGAACCCGGAGGAAACCCACACGGACACGGGAGAAAATTTAAACTCCACCCAGATTGGGATTCGAACCAGGAATCCCCAGCGCTGAGAGGAGAACATGCTAAGCCACCATGCCACCTGCATTTTATGTTCTCCATCCGTTATCTTCCGCTTTATCCTCTACTAGGGTAGTGGGGGGGGGGGGGTTGGTTTACCATGCCCATACAGGGGAGAACGTTTCGGGCGCTGGGCAGATACACTCAGTACAGGACACCAATCTATCACTGGGCACACACTCACTCACACAGACACACACTATGTGGGGCAATTTGTAGAATTCAATTGACCTTGATCCATGTTTTTGGACTGTGGGAAGAAACCGGAGAACCCTGAGGAAACCCACACGGACACATGGAAGACATGGAAAATCTACCCAGATTGGGATTCGAACCTGAAATACGTGGCGCTGGGAGGAGAAGATGCCAACCACTAAACAATCGTGCCGCCCTCCTATGAAAGTTCATCTTTTTAAATATTGTAATATTTTGGGTCTGTTAGTGATGTTTACGTAAATAATCCGTCCCTCGCGATCGCCTCCTCGTTCCAGCGGCTAACATCGTCATCCAGACGGAGCCCTCTATAACGAGCACTTCCAGCAGCGAGGTCCGGCCGGGATCCGAACCCGAGAACAGGAAGAGGATGCATGGGTCCAGCGAGTGCCCTCCGGCCAAAAAGCCCTGGATAGACAAGTAAGCATCAGCAGCATCATCTGCAGCGAGTACAACCGCGACAATGTCGTCCCCGCTTACGAATTAATTTAAATAAACGCCGGTTTGTTTTCAAAGGCAAGGTTTCAACAACCAACACAAGCCGGCCTTCCCCAAAAAGAACCACTACGTCAACACCAAACTGGAGGTCCGCAAGATCCCGCGGGACATGAACACCATCACCAAACTGAATGAACACTTCAGCAAGTTCGGGACCATCGTCAACATCCAGGTACGGTTCCGTTCCTCACGGTACCTCGGCTCTGAGCCAGGGGTGTACACAAGCACACACAGACACTATATGGGGCAATTTAGAGCATTCGATTTACCTTAAATCCATGTATTTGGACTTTTGGAGAACCTGGAGGAAACTCACGTGGACACGGGGAGGACATGGAAACTCCACCCAGATCGGAATTCGAACCAGAAATCCCTAGCGCTGAGAGGAGAACATTATCCTCTATTAGGGTCATGGGTGGGGGGGGTTCCCCATGCCCATTCAGAGGAGAACGTCTCGGGCACTGGGCAGATACACCCAGGACAGGGGGGCAATCTATCACTGGACACACACTCACTCACACAAACACACTCTATATGGGGCAATTCATCTTGATCCATGTTTTTGGGAGGAAACCGGACAACCTGGAGGAAACGGACACGGGGAGAACATGCAAACTCCACCCAGATTGGGATTCGAACCGGGAAATTTCCAGTGCTGAGAGGCGAACATGCCAAACCACTAAGAAACCTTGCCGCCCTCATACAGATGTAATAGGGGCAATTTCAAGCATTCAATTTAACATTCAAAATTTTTTTATTATCATTAATATCACATTGTTACATGAGATAGTAATGAAATTATGGGTCACGGACCCCAATTACCCTGTTATTAAAATTTTGAAGAAGAGAATTACACCTACGCTATGTGAAATGTGTGAATGTGACTATGAATGTTTAATATATTTAATGTACCACTACAAATATAGAATATTTAACTGTAAATATAATATATGTATATACAGTATATAAAAAATTTATTTGAGAATATATATATATATATATATATATATATATGTATATGTAAGTAGTATAGAATAGAATGGATATAAATATAAATATAGAATATAAAATACAAAGTATAAATATAGCAGAACATAAAAATTTTGAAGATGATGTTTAATGATCGGGGTACATGTGAGATGAGATGATGATGAGGTATTTTGGTGGAGTGATAAAAATGTGTGAATGTCTTGTTAGATGGAGTTTGTAAGTCTTACAGCTTCTGCTATGAAGCTGTTCCTCAATCTGTTTGTTTTGCACTTAATGCTCACCTTGAATCCATGTTTTTTAAACCGTGGGAGGAAACCGGAGAACCCGGAGGAAACCCACACGGACACAGGGAGAACATGGAAACTCCACCCAGATGGGGACTCGAACCTAGACCCCCAGCGCTGAGAGGAGAACATGCTAAACCACTAAGCCACTGTGCCGCCCTCTGAAAACACACACATAGACTGTGGGTGAGTGTGTGCCCAGTGATAGATTGCCCCCTGCCCTCCCCTGGATGGGCATGGGGAACCCCGTCCGTGTCCCTAATAGAGGATAAAGTGGAAGATGATGGATGGATGGATGTTGATAAATAAAGGAAGAAGGTTTTCATCACGTTTCCACCATGCCGATACTGGAATTCAAGATCACGGTGCATTGTGGGATTGTCTGTTCATTTGAGTCCACATCATCGGCGGCATTGGTGTGGTTTCAGGTGGCGTTCGGCGGCGACCCCGAGGCTGCGCTGATCCAGTACACCGCCAACGAGGAGGCACGCAAGGCCATCTCCAGCATCGAGGCGGTGCTGAACAACCGCTTCATCAGGGTCTACTGGCACCGAGAGAACACGCCACAGACCCAGGAGCAGGGCGCCGGCGCAAACGCCGGCATCGGCAACCAGATGCCCACCGTCCATAAGGTCAGGATTGAGGGAGGGGGTGGTATATACATCACAAATCCCTTTAAATCTTAATTCAGAACACTGATCATGTGACCTACAAGTCGGTTTCAATCTGCAGGTCATAAATAAACCCCCCCACACACCAGGAGCCTATGTGCTGAATAAGACCTTCCCCAAACAGCAGAGTGCTGGAGCAGGAACCGACCCCCTGAACCCCACCGCGGAGTCCACATCGGTACACACACACATGCATGCATCCAACGGTAACTTCTAAATGATGTAGTTTTTATTTACTGTACTGTACCTCCTGTTCTTCAGGCGGTCGCTCCATCCAGCACCACCCTGCAGAAAACCCACTACACCCGGACGGTCCTGAAGCCCCTCCCCAAAACGCTGGGCAAGATCCCTAAAGCCCTCGAAGACCAGGAGGTCCTGAAGAAGAAGCAGGTAAGTGTAGTAAGCGTGAGGGAATTCAGCAATTCCGAGTGCGTCATGAGGCCTCACCTTTTAAATTGACGCTCGCCACCAGGAGGCGCTGAAGCTGCAGCAGGACATGAGGAAGAAGAAACAGGAGATGCTCGAGAAGCAGATCGAGTACCAGAAGGTGAGAGGCTCCGAGAAATCCAGGCTTTGGCATGTTCTCCACACGTGGCTCGGATCTTACTTGATCTCGTTTACAGGTCCTGATCAACCGCCTGGAGAAGAATCGTGGGATGAAGCCGGAGGAACGTGCCAACATCATGAAAACGCTGAAGGAGCTCAGCGAGAAGATCTCGCAGCTGAAAAACGAGATCAGCCCCGTGGTGCCGTCAGCGGGGAACCCCCAGCAGGTCAAAGCCAAAACCGATGTAAGACCCCAGGGGTAGAACCGATGTTCGGCTGTTCATACCTCTCACCCACCCAATACTAATTAAGTATTTATCTTAAGTTTGCACTGGGACCCGCAGGGGGTCCTCTGTGGCAGTGCGACCCCTGTCCGTGGAGAGCGTGATCCTGGCATTTGAAGGGGAACGATGGCTGAGGCCGTCACATCTCCGACTTCACAGGCGGGTGTTCGGAGTGACCCGCTCTAATTAATCGGCTGGTCCGAACGTACCATGGTATCTCTTTAAGAGGTTCCAAAATGTTGCTAAGTCAGGGTCAACGGAGTGAAAATAAACATCCGCCACTTTAGTAAATCACTTGCAAACATACTATAATAAAAAAAAGAATAGGGTTTGATTCATAAATCCTAATAATCGTTAATAATCTGCTCTTGAACGCTGATCGCTGAGTAATAGGATTCCGGTTTTCTCTAAACAGCCAAATACTGCCGTCTATTAGCTAAACTACAAAACACGGTTTATAAAAACGGCGTTACGGGTTTAGTGCTGATCGGGAATCGGCTCGCTGTGCTTGCTGGGATCGCAACCAAGAGACAGAGACGGAATAAAATACTAAAGGAAGCAAGGTTCTAAAGGTATCCACCAGGACCATAAACGTAACAATAAACAAAAACAAAGTTAAAATAAATCGAATTAAACACTTACAACAAAAACAAAGTAGCAGCAAAAACCAATTAGGGAACCAATCAGCATCACGCTGCACCCATGTCGAGCACTGGATCTGTTTATGATTGGATTATGGAGATGTTTAGACATTAGAATGCCGGGACTAAGGCTGGCACTTGGAACCTTCAGAATGTCCCCAGCCCAAAGCCTGATCCCCTGCTGAGATCACTACATCAGAACCAAGAAATCTCCGTGACGTCTGATTGGCTGAGCCGTGCCGTCCAGCCGTGACATCATTAACAATAGCACACCCCTCTGAGTGCTTTACATTCGTATATCAATGTGTGATATACAATACATTATATTAAATCATAAAATACCCATAAATATAAACGGAGATCAGCACTAAACCTGCTACACTGTTTATATAAAATGTGTTTGATTTTTAAAGAAATTGGAGTGCTGTTACTCAGCGTTCAGCGTTCACTTTAAAAACCGGACTAAATTACGTCGCAGAAGAGTAGATTATTAACGATTTTGCTTTTAATTAATGCATTTCTAAATCAAAGCTTGTTGTTTTATTATCATGTGTTTGTAAGTGTTTTATTAAAGCAATCAGACACTCATAAAGAGGTGGAGCTGTACTCCACTACACGCCGGGACTAATAACACCTCTTTATGGGGTTTATTCAGAATAAAGCCACGCCCCTTAGTGGTTAGCACATTCTCCTCTCAGCACTAAGGATTCCTGGTTCAAATCGCTATCTAGGTGGAGTTTCCATGTTCTCCCCATGTTCGTGTGGGTTTCCTCCGGGTTCTCCGGTTTCCTCCCACAGTCCAAAAACGTTGATTCAAGCTAAATTAAATGCCCTAAATTGCCCCATATATTGTGAGTGTGTGTCCAGTGATGGATTGCCCCCCCGTCCTGGGTGTATCTACCCGAAACGTTCTCCCCTGGATGGGCAAAGCGTAAAATAGCTGGTGGAAAGCCACGCCCACTCATACCTCATCGGGTTTGGTCACATCCCTTTGTACACCACAGCTGCAGCTGGGTTTTTAAAGTTCTGTCGCTTGTGTTTTTCAAAAGGCTCAGAAGGAGCTGCTGGACGCAGAGCTGGACTTTCACAAGAAGCTGACGTCGGGGGAGGACACCACGGACCTGAAGAGGAGGCTGGGGCTGCTGCAGGTGGAGGTGAGCGCCCGTCATCCACTCCATGTTCTACTCCCATCTTCATCATGAAGTTTTGTAATCACGGAACCTTTCTGTTTTTTTTGTCTCCAGGCGAAGCGTTTGGGGCTGTTACCCGGAGGCAGGGCCAAGCCGTCCCCGACGACGGGGCGTGGCCGGGGCCGAGGGCGAGGGAGGAGCGGGCGGGGTAGAGGAGCACCCGGTCACATGGTGGTGGACCATCGGCCTCGCGCCCTGGCCATCCTGGGCGTCACACAGGAAGAGAAGGAGGAGCTGATGCCGCACTTCGTGGTGAGTGGCGCGAGTCGCGATCAGATTGTTGGTCTTGAGAAGGCCCGTCAGCTACAGGGAGCCAATGGAGGGAAGTGAGTGATGAAGTGACATGAGTTCTTGGGCTGGTTAAACACAAGTCGGGCTGCAGAGTTCTGAATTAGTTGAAGAGGTCTGATTGTGGACGCTGGGATACCGGCAAGTAGTGCATTACAATAATGGAGCCGGGATAGGACGAGGGCTTGAACAAGCAGTAGGGTAAATGTCACTCCATCACTCACTTCCCTCCATTGGCTCCCTGTAGCTGCTGCATTCAGTACAAGTCACTGACTCTGGCATATAGAACCATTTCTGGATCTGCCCCCTCCGACCTTCACTCTTATCTTTTCAAAATACACTCCGACTCGTTCACTTTGCTCCAGTGATGATCGCCCCCTGGTGGTTCCACCTTACCGAGGAGCTAATTCTCACTCCGTGGTGTTCACCACTGCAACATGGTGTAACGATCTTCCCAACTCTGTCCGTAAGGCAGAATCACTAAACAGTTTTTGAAACTACTGAAGACGCATCTCTTTAACAAATACCTGTTGTAAAAAATAAAAATAAAAAAATAAAAGGGGGGGGGGGCGTGTGCCGCGGCATCAAATAACAATCAGGTTTGATGAATTTACAGTGTAGTTGGTTTTCTGCATAACTTCTGACTTGTGATGTTCTCATTTGTAAGTCGCTTTGGATAAAAGCATCTGCTGAATGTAAATGTAAAGTTCGGAGTGACACGCCCCGCTTCCTGCCTTCACAGAAATTCGGCGAGGTCGAGGAGCTGCGCGACCATGACGCCACCTCCGTGGTGATGACCTTCAAGACGCGCAACGAGGCAGAGAACGTAATCCTTTTTTTTTTTTTTTAACGGAAGCCGTTGTTGATGTTGATGATCCCTCACATCCCGCAGAACCTCATGGAATTCGGTTTCGATTTCAGGCGGCGAATCAAGGTGCGAAGTTCAAAGGGCGGGTTCTGCAAATATCCTGGTACAAACCCAAATCACCATTGGTCTCCACGGAACCGGAAGAGGAGGAGTCAAAGGAGGAGGTTAATCCGGTACGTTCCATGACTCGGTTCTGCAGTTTCTAATAGGAGTGGTGCATCTGAGGGTGGGTGTGGCCTCGGTTCTCTGTTCCACAACTGTGGGTGTGGCCTCATTTTTTCCTTACTCCCACACTTGTGGGTGTGGCCTCGGTTTTCCTTACTCCCACACTTGTGGGTGTGGCCTCGGTTTTCCTTACTCCCACACTTGTGGGTGTGGCCTCGGTTTTCCTTACTCCCACACTTGTGGGTGTAGCCTCGGTTTTCCTTACTCCCACACTTGTGGGTGTGGCCTCGGTCCTCCTTACTCCCACACTTGTGGGTGTGGCCTCGGTCCTCCTTACTCCCACACTTGTGGGTGTGGCCTCGGTCCTCCTTACTCCCACACTTGTGGGTGTGGCCTCGGTCCTCCTTACTCCCACACTTGTGGGCGTGGCCTCGGTTCTAAGCCTAAAGTAAGATCGAGTTGTTTAAACATGGTACTTACTCTGCTTGCTGGTGTGGTACAGGTCTCCCCCTGCTGGAGGTCTGTGGTACTGCTGCCACCATCTGGTGAAATGAATCCACATCTAAAGTCAAGCAGGAATAAAAGTGCAGTCAGCTGTTTTAAATATGCAAATTTAAAATCTGTTGTGGTGGCAGCAGTCAGGCTTCAGGGGCCTCATTTAGGGGCCACACCCTCATTTTAATCCCGTTTAATGTGCTCTCAGTTCTAACCTCCACACTGTGCGGTTTGTCCCTCAGGAGCCCGACAGCCCCTTTCTGTTGCCAGAAGAGGAAGAGGAGGACGATGATGAAGAGGACGAGTACGAGAGTCGCTCGTGGAGGCGATGAAAACCCCGCGGGCCGAAGGACCACGCCCCTTTTTCTGAAGGGGTGGGACCCGTTTTTCGGAAAAAAAAAAAAAAGGACTTATAAATCCAATTTTTGTGTTGTTTTCAAAAACTAGACCAGTATTTGTAGGAATGGACCGAACGATCGCGGCGGGCGAGCGGGCCGGACGTGTGAGCGCGCCGCGGCGCCGCCCGTTCCCCTGAGCCCCGGCCCTCGGTTCTCGGTTCTGCTGAGACTACAGCGGACAGGTTGTGTTTTATTTCACTGTGATTGAACAGTTTATCAGTAAAAGCAGTCGTGACTACTGTGAATATTTTCGGAGTCTGACCCGTCGACATCGGGGCCCTCGTTTAGCGCACGCCTCCGCCTGACGCCCGGCTGCAGGCGCGGTACTGCCTCAGACACATCGGATCGTTAGCTTCTTTATAAAAGCCCTTTTTTTTTTTGGTCAACACGCGAGACGCACACATGAAAATTCAGACGTTGTGGTGGTGGCGCTAAAGAGCCTCGTCTACGGGAGTCTGGAACCCGACCGTCTGTTATTACTACTATAATAATAATCTTCCCGGTGGGTGGAGGCGATGTAAATAAGCGGCGTGGTGTTCCGTCATCCGAAACCAAAGAGAGCTTGGATGAGGGCCTGTAAGATGAGAGCCAAAAGGTGTGAGTGGGCGTGGCTTTTTTTTTTTTTTTTTTTTTTTTTTTTTTTTTTTTTTTTTGCATTTGCCTTGTCTGTCAGCTGACGTTTTATACGCGTTCGCTCTCGGTTTCGTTTTCTTTGGCATTGTTTTGTATATTTTGTGACCTGCTGCGTCAGCGGCGAGTTTGGTTCCTTATTTTAGGCGTTAGGACCGTGAGGTAGCTCTGTATTGTCCCCCCCCCCCCCCCCCCCCCCCCCCCCCCCCCCCCCCCCCCCCCCCCCCCCCCCCCCCCCCCCCCCCCCCCCCCCCCCCCCCCCCCCCCCCCCCCCCCCAGCCCCCCTCTGGTGGTTAATTGTAACTGCATGGAGGTTGTTTTATGCACGTCACTGCGTGACCTCAAGACTTTTATTATATAATATAGATTTTAGATTTGATGCAGGTTTTACGAGAAGACGTGGAGTCTTAAACACCTGACTCTGCCTGACCAATCAGGTTTGAAATGCGTTTAATTTGATATTTGGGAGGGAGCGCCCCCTGTGGGTGGGTGTCGTTGAGATGCATACTGCAGCTTTAATTACGGAGGCTGAAAGAGGGGGAGGGGAGGATGTACGTCCGTTGGGCGTGTTCACGTACTACTCTTTACATTAGTCCCTCGGTTCTTGTACAGTTCTTAAAGTTCCTGCAGGAACCCAGGAACTAAGACGATCTGCTTTAGAGCAGCTGCATCATTAACACTTAATGCAAATTGGTGCCATCTGGTGGTGAAATTTGAGATTGCAGCCTCATTGCTCCTGTTCCTAACAGTAACTGATGCAGGACCCTTTAACACACAGTATGACCAAAAGTATTGGCACCCCCCGCAGCTTTTAAGACACTATGTTCTAAGTTTGCAGCTCTAAATATAATTTCCACAAGAATTTGGAGCGTGTTTGTGGGAATTGGGTCCGTTTTTTCAGAAAAGCCTCCGTGAGCTAGAATGAAAGGACCTGGCTCACAATCGCCATTCTAATTCAACCCACTCTCCTTGGATGGGGCCGCGCTCAGGCCTCTGGGGGAGTTTAATGTCACAGGACGTGACGTCTGCACCGGTATGCTTCGCTGGAATGGAAATGGACCTTCCCCAAACTGTTCCCACAGCATTGGAAATATTGTCCCCCGACAACATTGAGATCGTTCGATGACATCACTCACCGAAACTCAGCCGTCCCGTGGGGTGTCCCAGTACATTTGCTCATACGGTGAACCTTGTCGTCACTACAGCCGCCTGACGGGTGTAACCAGAGTGATCCACATACGTCCACGCCCTCGCGTGCCCCCGTCATGCGTTCCGGCCGCCGCCGTTTTCGTCTCCACCTGTGCCAGACGTCGCTCCGAAATTTTCCAGACACCTCATTTCAAAATATACTCATAATATAATAATATGGTTACTAGGCAACAATTCTGGTTTCCATAACGATCGCGAACAATTCATTTCAACCTCATTGATACTGTTTTCAATCTTTTTTTTTTTTTTTTTTTGAACCTGCATCATTACATCTGAATGTAATTGGGGGGGGGGGGGGGGCAGTCCTGAGTTGCAGGACGTTCCGTGTGTGTGAAATCAGGAGGGTTTGTGTGGCGCACTAGTGTAAAGTAATCAGTGTAAAGTAAATTCTGACTTTATTATTGTTTATATTTCGGAAGCTGGTTGGATGTATTTCAGTTTTCTGCTTGTAAGAAAAAAACCCACAACAACAAACACAGATTGCGAACTGTTTGGAAATAAAAGCGATGGAATGGCGGGGAGCGGAGGCGCTGAACAGAAATAGAAAAGAAAAGAGAAGCCAAAAAAAAAAAAAAAAAAGATTCAAAAAATTGAACGATCCATTCCTACGACATTCTGATGAAGAACGTGGTCCGTCTCTTTCTTTCACATAATCACCAGTGATTCCAGACAACATGTCCATCACATCAGGGCAGCGTGGCCACCTGTACCCGACAGTAACGCTTTAAAAGGTTCATCCATCCATTCCCTTCCACTTTATCCTCTATTAGGGTCGGGGGGGGGGGGGGTTTCCCATGCCCATCCAGGGGAGAATGTTTTAGGCGCTGGGAAGTTACACCCAGGACAGGGGGGCAATCTATCACTGGGCACACACTCATTCATTCATTCGTTATCTTCCGCTTTATCCTCTATTGGGGTTGCGGGGGTTCCCCATGCCCATCCAGGGGAGAACGTTTCAGGCGCTGGGCAGATAGACTCAGGACAGGACGCCAATCCATCGCTGGGCACACACTCATTCACACACTCTTTATGGGGCAATCTGGAGAACTCGATTGACTTCATCCATGTTTTTGGACTGTGGGAGGAACTTGGAGGAAACCCACGCGGACACGGGGAGAACATGGAAACTCCACCCAGATGGGGATTCGAACCGGGAATCCCTAGTGCTGAGAGGCAAATGTGCTAACCACTAAGCCACCGCACCGCCCTGGGCACACACTATATGGGGCAATTTAGAGCATTCAATTGACCTTCCATTCATCCATTATCTTCCGCTTTATCCTGTATTGGGGGGGGTGGTCCCCATGCCCATCCAGGTGAGAATGTTTCGGGCACTGGGCAGATACACACAGGACAGGGGGGCAATATATCACTGAACACACACAGACACTCTATATGGGGCAATTTGGAGAGCTCAATTGACCTTGATCCATGTTTTTTGGACTGTGGGAGGAAAGCCACGCGGACACGGGGAGAACATGCTAAGCCACCCGGTGACGTGATTCAAGTCCAAAGTATCAACACGTTTAGAAATCGATGCCTCCAAAAACAAAAAGTCCCGATAAAGCAAATGGAACTAAAAGGTTCTGGGAACTGTTTTGCGGGGTTCCACAATCAGCATCGTTCCAACTGGAACCAGATGGAGTGAGGTTCGAGCAGCACCGCAGGGTTCACTCCTTCGGCACCTTGAGGGCAACTTCAAAAGAGTCAGATCAAAGAAAAAGGTTTCAATTCATGACGTCGTCAAAAAGTTTCGGTCGGAGCGGGAAAAAAATCTCACTGTGTGAAGGACGAACCATCGTGACCTCTGGTGGATGATCCGAGGTACTGCAATGCTGCTTTCACTGTACACTCAGCCGCCTCACTGCGCCACCTTGTGAATATAGAATAAAACTAATCCTCTAATCCTCCATCAGTGATACGGGATGCTGCCGACAGCATGGTGGTGGAGGAACATTGTACCAGCACAACACACTCACCCACCTGCACCACCATGTGTGTCGCTACGCTACTGAGCATCATCCACCACCCTAATAACACCCGTTCTGTGGATCATCAGAGTGACCTCTCTGATCTCATCGAGATCCTCAGTGCAGAGTAACATGCTCGGTCACCTAACTCCACGTCAGCGCACAGATGGAGGCTCCGGTCTGCTCTGACATGCCAGACTTTTTTTTTTTTTTTTTTTTTTTTTAAATAGTATAAATAATAAACGCACGTCTGCACACTTCACGTCAAGCGGAACGCAGCCCAAGTCTCTTCGACTCAATACAAGCGCTGGTGTCGCCCCCTGGGGACGGAACGTCATCCGCCAAGCGCTGCGGTCCAGAGCAAGAGCTTTCAGAAGTGTTCTCGAGGTCCGGGCTTGACGGGTGGAGAAGTTCCAGTAAAAAGCCCATTAGTTCCTGTAGGGTTAAAGTTAGTTGATTTATCCATCCATCCATTATCCATTCATTCATTATCTCCCGCTTTATCCTCTATTAGGGTCACAGTGGGGTTCCCCATGCCCATCTCAGGCGCTGGGCAGATACACCCAGGACAGAGCGCCAATCTATCACTGGGCACCCACTCACTCACACAGACACACTATATGGGGCAATTTAGAGAATTCAATTGACTTGATCCATGTTTTTGGACTGTGGGAGGAAACCGGAGAACCCGGAGGAAACCAACGCGGACACGGGGAGAACATTGAAACTCCACCCAGATGGGGATTTGAACCGGGAACCCCTGGTGCTGAGAGGAGAACATGCTAAACCACTAAGCCACTGTGCCGCCTCCATCCATTATCTTCCAATTTATTCTCTATTAGGGTGACAGGGGGGTTCCCCATGCCCATCCAGGGGAGAATGTTTCGGGCGCTGGGCAGATACACCCAGGACAGGGGGGCAATCCATCACTGGACACACACTCACTCACACACACACGCTATATGGGGCAATATGGGGCATGTTTTTGGACTGTGGGAGGAAGCCGGAGATCCCGGAGGAAACCCACGCGGACACGGGGAGAACATGGAAAGTCGACCCAGATTGGGATTTGAACCAGGAATCCCTAACGCTGAGAGGAGAACATGCTAAACCACTAAGCCACCGTGCTGCCCAGTTGAACCATCCATCCATTATCTTCCACTTTATCCTCTATTAGGAGGGGGGGGGGTTTACCCTATGCCCATCCAGGGGAGAACGTTTCGGGCGCTGGGCAGATACACCCAGGACAGGGGGGCAATCTATCGCTGGGCACACACTCACTCACACACACACACACACACACTCTATATGGAGCAATTTGGAGAACTAAATTGACCTTGATCCATGATTTTGGACTGTGGGAGGAAACCGGAGAACCCGGAGGAAACCCACGCAGACACGGGGAGAACATGGAGAACATGCCAACCACTAATCCACCATGCCGCCCACTCTTAGTTGAAATTAGCCTGCATGGTGCTGCGGCGCCACCCGCTCTTACCTCATAACGGTGTGACATTTGCATGTTCTCCCCAGGTCTGCGGGACTTCCTTTGACCTTTTAAAAGCATGCTGGTAGGTGAATGGGTTTGCCACCAGTCTGTGTGAATGCCATGGTCACCGGGATAGGCTCCGGCACCCTCATGCTGCCTGAGACTCTGATCAGGACAAGCAGATGCAGACTTGTTAGGGCATCTGAAACAGAGTTACAGATGTGGCATCACCGTGGGGTTTGTCCTCCACCTTAAAGTATGAGCACGGTAGTGTTCAAGGGTGACGTAGCTGTGCGGCACCACCTCAAGATTCACGACGGGTTCTGAACCTGTCGGAGGTGCTTGTATTAAAACCTCATTTGTCTTTTATTTTAATAATGCGCCTTATATGGGCGTCAGGGACATGGAGCCACAGCGTGACACGCAACTTGTCAGGGGTCTGTTGAGCATCCCATAATAACCTCCTTATTGAATAAGCGAGCGCAGCGGAGCTCGTGGACGCCTGCCATGGCAGTGATGAATAATTGAGCGGATGAGGTGGATGGGATCGGGTGGTGCCGCCGCGAACCTGCTCTTCTTTCTATGGATCGGAGTGAACCGGAGCTTCCGGAACCGGAAGGAATGCCCGAGTTAAGGAACCGTGACACCACCACCACCACCGCCACAAAAGGAAAGGTGTTATTCAGGTGGGGGATGATTCTCAGTCTGCAGGGCTAGCACTGGAAGCAGTGGATCAGACACTGCAGTGCTGCTGGACTGAAGAGCATCCACCACCCAAACACCTCCCTCCACCAGCATTCTGCATCACTGATGGAGGATTAGACACACTGCTCAGCATAACAACCTACTGTCTCTGATTCTACATCCGCAAGGTGGAGCTGTAAGGTGGAGGAGTGGAATGGAGTGTACTGTGAGTGGACACAGGGTTAAAACGCCTGCACCACCATGTAAGTGTCACTGCAGTACTGAGAATCATCCACCACCCTAATAATCCCTGCTCTGTGGGGGTAACGATCCCAGTTTAGGTTTTTTTTTTTTTGGGGGGGGGGGTTCGTCGCATTGACACAAATGTATAAAGTTCGGGGTAACAGTTTGGGGAAGGCCCCATGACGCAAAGCAACCTTCACAAAGTGAGTAGATCTTCTTAAAAAGCCGCTAAAATAAAAGATCTCCATCACCAGATCAACTTGATGCTTCAGACTACAAGATCCTTTAAGAACCTTTAAAGGTTCTGCAGTTGAAAATCATAGAGGAACTTTAACACCCAAAAGCGGGTGGATTAGTGGTTTGGCATGTTCTCCTCTCAGCGCTAGGGATTCCCGGTTTCAAATCCCGATCTGGGTGGAGTTTCCACGTTCTCCCCGTGTCCGCGTGTGTTTCCTCCCACAGTCCAAAAAAACATGGATTCAAGGTCAATTGAATGCTCCAAATTGCCCCATAAAGAGTGGGTTTGTGTAAACACCGCATGCGGTAACACTCTGTACTCAACACACAGAGGGACTGAAGACTTAACCCTAAAACAGTACCGACATTATTTATTTATATATAATAATAAAAATATAATAAAATATAATATAATATAGCACAGGTTTTGCATGTTCTCCTCTTAGCACTAGGGATTCCCAATTCGAATCCCAATCTGGGTGGAGTTTCCATGTTCTCCCCGTGTCCGCATGGGTTTCCTCCGGGTTCTCCGGTTTCCTCCCACAGTTCAAAAAACATAGATTCAAGGTCATTTGAATGCTTCAAATTGCCCCATAAAGAGTGGGTTTGTGTGAGTGAATGTGCCCAGCGACAGATTGCCCCCTTGTCCTGGGTGTATCTGCCCAGCGCCCGAAACCTTCTCCCCTGGATGGGGATGGGGATGGGCATGGGGAACGCCCTCACCCCCAACCCTAACAGAGGATGAAGCAGAAGATAATAGATGTTCTCCTCTCTCCTCTGGGTGGAATATCCATGTTCACCCCGTGTCCCCATGGGTTTCCTCCGGGTTCTCCGGTTTCCCATGATCCAAAAAACATGGATTCAAAGTCAACGACGTGCTCTAAATTGCCCCATACAAGCGTGTCTGTGCCCACTGACGGATTGGCGCCCTGTCCTGGGTGTATCTGCCCGGCTCCAGAAACGTTTTCTACTGGATGCACATAGGTACCTCCCCCTGCCCCTTCAACCCCCACCTGCCAACCCCCCCACCCCTGGGTGCTAATAAATGAATATAATGAATGAATGAACACCCAAAACCTCCACAGGTGTTTTAAAGAACACTAGATTGACTGCAAAGCGAAAGGTGACCATATTGCTAGTAAGCTGAGACCATGAGCACGTTGGTGCGTGTGTGTGTGTGTGTGTGTGTTGGGTGGGGTGGGGGGGAGGATTCGGGTGATAGACTGGGAGGAGGAACTGGTGCAGAGTGCCTGCCAGTGGGAGCCCGGAGTCAGAGAGGCGGCTCGCCCTCCGCGCCTGCAGCACCATGATGACCATGAACGGCAAGCAGCAGCACTTCCCCCCCGTGCATCCGGGCTCGGACGCCATGCGCCGGGTCTGCCTGCCCGCCCCGCAGGTAGGTACCACCAACCTCACCAACCTCCACCCCCCCCCGCCTCTCTCTCCAACTCTCTGTCAGTCTAACGCTCCGCCAACTCCATTCAGCCGACGCTCTCTCTCTCTCTCTCTCTCTCTCTCCCTATTTAATTTATGAAGTTCGTGTCTGATTTATTTAATTATTTGTTTTTACTTCCTCTCCCAAAATCCCATACGCCCCCCGCCACCCCCCCGCCCCTGCTGATACCCACCCGTCTCTCTATTTTCCCCCCCATCTCCAAACGCGCAGCTGCAAGCCAACCTGTTCGGTGCCTTCGACGAGAGCCTGCTGGCGGCCGCCGACCTCGCCAAGCCGCCCGCCACGGCCTTCCACGGCATGAGCGGTGGCGGCGGCGGTGGCGGGTGCGCCCCGGCGTCGTCCATGTCCATGTCCATGTCCACCGGCGCGCCGCACCACCACCATCACCATCACCACCACCACCACCTGAGCCAGGCGCTGGAGGGCGAGCTGCTGGAGCACCTGTCGTCCGCGCTGGCCGCGGGCGGCATGGCGCCGGACCCGTCCGCGCTGGCCGTGCAGGCGCACCAGCACCAGCACCAGCACCACCTGCCCGCCGTGGCGTGCCACCTGCACCCGGCCGCCGGCCACCCGCTCTCCCACCTGCCCGACGCGGACTCGGACCCGCGGGAGCTGGAGGCGTTCGCCGAGCGCTTCAAGCAGAGGCGCATCAAGCTCGGCGTGACGCAGGCGGACGTGGGCTCGGCGCTGGCCAACCTGAAGATCCCGGGCGTGGGCTCGCTCAGCCAGAGCACCATCTGCCGCTTCGAGTCGCTGACGCTGTCGCACAACAACATGATCGCCCTGCGGCCCGTGCTGCAGGCCTGGCTGGACGAGGCCGAGGCGGCGCACCGCGAGAGCGCCGTGCGCCCGGACGCGCTGCTGCTGCACGCCGGCGGGGAGCGCAAGCGCAAGCGCACGTCCATCGCCGCGCCGGAGAAGCGCTCGCTGGAGGCCTACTTCTCCATCCAGCCGCGGCCCTCGTCCGAGAAGATCGCCGCCATCGCAGAGAAGCTGGACCTGAAGAAGAACGTGGTGCGAGTTTGGTTCTGCAACCAGAGACAGAAACAGAAGAGGATGAAGTACTCCGCCGCGCACTAGCCGGAATCACAACCATGAGACTATTAAAAAAATTAACAATAATAATAATTAAAAAAAATAATTAAAAAAACGCGGCAGGGATCTCTGACTTGTGGCACTAGACCAAAAAAAAATGATTTCAGTAAATGTTTCCGAGGTCACAGAAGAACAAAAACAAACAAAAAAAATTACATAAATTAATTAAGGTTTGGGATTTCTTATGAATAACGACGCTGTTTATTTTTTCTCTCGCTTCGGAAACGATTCGTTCTTTTGCAGAATTGCTCACTTGATGTATTTTGCACAGTTACTACGTCACAGTTTCCATGGTTTCTCGGTGCGTTTGGCGACGTCACGTTTATTCCGACTTTTATTGCAGAACGAGGAGCGCGGCTCGAAGCTTTCAACAGTATTTCAGTATTATTATTATTACTATCATTATTATTATTATTATTATTATTATTATTATTATTATTGTTAGCTGATTAACGTTCGCACAGTGAGATTTACTCGAAGGTGTCACGTGATTTAACGGCGGGTCGCCGGCGACGTGAACGGTGTGAGAGAAGGACAGACTGCTGCTACTCAACACTTCACTTCACTTTAAAGTGTGACGTATTTATTAAAATTTGTTTTTAATAACATGGTGTCTGTGTGCGTGCAGCTCGGATTCGCGGCACTTAGACCTGAGTTTCATATATATTACATCACTTATCTCTAAATGTATTATAATAAACGTAATAAAAATTGAAAGGAACGTGTCATCACAGCTTCCTAAAATCTAATTTTGTAATATTTTGACTATCAAAAAATTAAGCCCTAATTTTTTGGCAGAATAGTATTTTTGAAATTGCGTGTTAACACGTCTCCTATAAACGACCTAATGTAAAGTGAATTGTAATGTAATTAACATTACCCTTAAATTATGAAATTATGCTCAAAACCTGTTCAGATCTTATAATATTTAATTTAGTCATTCGGTGACGTTCTCCCGCTCTGTGAGGATTTAAACTACAGAGCTGTAATTGACATGATGTCCCGAGTTGAGACTCTATAACCTATTATGACATTTATAACATAATACACATCACTGAAAATCAGATTCAAATAAAAGAAATGAAAATATTTTACTCAATATGACGGTTTTATGTCAACGAGAAACCCACTATTAAAATGTTTTAAAATTTAAATTGAATTTTACTAGAACGTTATATAATCTGGATGTTTTATAGACAGGAAATCGACTGAGGCAGTGAAGTGTTTTCAGATTTATCTTGGACTGAACATCCTAAACTAAAGTGTTCATTCGAATTAAAATGCAGTGGTATCGATTTAAATATTTGATTTAAACAGCTGCCTCTTCAAAACGTCCTTTTTCGTGTTTAACGATATTTAAAATAATTTAAATCCATTTTTATTAGAATATCGTTAGATAAATTATTGCAGTAAACGATTAGAACGAGAACATGGGGTTTTAAAGCCAGATTATTGAACTAAATTTGAAGATCACCTAAACAATGGCAAGCATTACACTACATACTACATTTTTAAATACCTACTAAAAATCTTCGTACGCACTTAAGTCAAAGCAATTAAAATATAATAGACAAATAAATACCTAAAGAGCACAAATACTCTTAAAAAATGATGACCGAGGACAATGACCATAAATAAAATACATTGTTAAAGCTAAACCTTAAACAATTTAATTTCATTCGTTCGCTTTTTGCTTATAAAGTTTAATTTAATGTTCTCGGGAAATAAATATTGTTTAAAAGGAAAACTCTGCAGCTCGTTTTAATAATTAAATACGAAAGAAATGAAGCCTGAAAAAAAATTTGAACATTAAATTCCAGACCAGACCTCACAGTTTGTGCTGGATCAGAAGAGGGCCTTCCCCAAACTGTTCCCACAACGTTGAAAGCATACATTTGTTTAAATGCAGGGCTTGGGGGTTTCGATTTATTTATTTAATTAATGTATTTAATGATGAAGACGTTCATTTACATCAGCTTTAAAAATCAAAACCTTCCTCCTCGCTTTCTCTTTATTGTTTTTTTTCCTCGTGTTGACTCTTTTACAGCCGCCTGAATAATGAATGCTCTTCCCGGCATTGTGTAGACGGATCTGAAATTATTAAATAATGGGGATGCAATATTAATTGTAGTTTGGTATAAAGCAGAACGATCGGCTGCAACTCGCCACTCTGCAGCAGATGAGGAACAGCGCAGGTAAGAGATTCCAGCACCCTAGGTTAAATTTAATGCTTATAAAAACTGTATTTATTTAATTCGCGTTATTATTATTATTATTATTATTATTATTATTATTATTATTATTATTATTGTTATTATTATTATTAATAATCATAATATTATTGTTGTTATTACTTTGGGATTTAAGTTATAATAAAATTCAGAAAGCAGCTGAATATATTGTATCAGATTAATTTATTCAATGTAGAATTTTAATTTTACGGATCAGAATGACGCAAACATCTCATTCTGCAAAAATATAAAGCGTTTAAAATGTTAAAATCTAAAGAAAAAACCTGAAACTTGTCTGCAGGAGGGTTAAAAAGATATTTTTCAAGATGAATTAGAATTTTGTCAATTAAATTATGCAAATTAATAATAGTTGGATTATTGATTCAAAGGCAACATGTAAAGATTGCCTAATTCACTATGACGTCAGCAGGACCGATGGATGTTTCTGAGAACCTCTGGTTCCTGAGGGTTTGATAGGGTTGAGCTGCTTCGGGGTGGAGGTGGGGGGTGGAGTAAAGCGGTCAAATAATCGAATCAAATATAAAATAATAAAGGTCATGGTGCAAAATCCCGAAACGACTCGTGTTATATTTATTTAAAAAATTATTTAAATTCTTATACGACGCCATATGTTTGAATGTGCGTACAATTAAATGTAATTAAAATAGAACCTATAAAAATAATGACGAATTGTAATGAACAAATTAAAATAAATCAGAAACACGTGGTCATGCGTTCTTCAGCGCGATATTATTTTAATTGGAAAATAAATAGATCAAATCGTGTTTTAATGACGTGTTCTGCTCATTTCCGACATTTTGCCTTTATTAACATTAATTAATAAACATATTTTTGAGAGCGTCAGCGCCAGAGAACACGTGACGTCTGAACAGCGCCGTCTCTAATCACGACGTTTCGACTCTTTACGTTTAAGTCAAAAATTAAAATTAATTCAACTAGAAAATTTACGACGAATCGTTCAAATAGAAAATAATTGTATGATTATTAAAATAATTTTATTTCTATTTTAATTAAATGTAATTGAATATGAGTGGGCACGGTGGCTAGGGATTCCCGGTTCGAATCCCCATCTGGGTGGAGTTTCCATGTTCTCCCCGTGTCTGCGTGGGTTTCCTCCGGGTTCTCCAGTTTCCTCCCACAGTCCAAAAACATGGATCAAGTCAATTGAGTTCTCCAAATTGCCCCATGTAGAGTGTGTTTGAGTGAGTGATTGTGTGCCCAGCGATGGATTGGCGCCCTGTCCTGGGTGTATCTGCCCAGCGCCCGAGACGTTTTCCCCTGGATGGGCATGGGGAACCCCCCCCCCCCCCACGACCCTAATAGAGGATAAAGCGGGAGACAATGAATGAATGAATGAATATGAGTGGGGCAGCACGGTGGCTTAGTGATTTAGCATGTTCTCCTCTCAGGACTAGGGATTCCCAGTTCGAATCCCAATCTGGGTGGAGTTTCCATGTCCTCCGCATGGGTTTCCTTGAGGTTCTCCAGTTTCTTCCCACAGTCCAAAAACATGGATCAAGGTCAATTGAGTGCTCCAAATTGCCCCATATAGAGTGAGTGTTTGTCCAGTGATAGATTGGCGTCCTGTCCTGGGTGTATTTGCCCTGCGCCTGAAACCTTCTCCCCTGGATGGGCATGGGGAACACCCCCTCCCCCGCCCCCGACCCTAATATAGGATAAAGCGGAAGATAATTGATGGATGAATATGAGTGTCATGAAAACATATGAATAAACTTTATGCAGCTTTATTTATCTAATATGATTTTTTTTTTGTAAATGTATTTAAATAAGAGGTTGAACTTTAATCTTATATATTTAATGACACTATGAACGATAGTATCTGGACAAACCTTAAAAATGTATTTTATTAACTATATGTAGACAATATCATAGGGAAGCACCCCCTGAATATCATTCAAGTGTTTAATTCAGTCCACAGCCCTGCACTCTGGTCAGTGGTATGCGTTTAACAGTTTGGGGAAGGTCCACAAAGTCATTTGAGTTTGTTTTGTGGAGGAACTTGACTCACCCACACGGGTGTCCTCACCTGATCTTTGAGGTGGAGGTCAAGATTCAGTGTGCGCCGGTCAAGTTCCTCCACCCCAACCTCACCCAATCTCACCTTTATGGACCTGATTAAGTCATGGTACTCAAAAGAACAGTCAACTTCATGGAATACGAGACGTGTCCCCATACTTGAGGGTTCTATGGCCACTGTGTGGAGAGGATGCTGGTGGCACGTGAGTGCTGGAGCATCGTCTGAACGCGGCTCTGTAAACTGATCGCCGTCTGTTTGCAGACATGTGGTGAACGAGGGCCGCTGAATTATTCAGCCTCTACAGCAGGATTACAGCGGACCGGATTTCAACAGAGGACGATCTAGAACCATTGAGGAAATAAGACTGAACCTAGAGAACACACGGCGTGAGGACAAAAGTATGTGAGCATGTCTTGAGAACGCGAGCCGAGCCAGCATTCCGTATAAATACAGATGAGTGTAACCTCAATAAAGAACAGGTGCTTCAGATATCCTCTGTATACGTTATAGTTGGTTCCCTGTTGGTCAGGAGCATCACAGAACAGGTATCATTTGGGTGGTGGATTGTTTCTTATCAGTTCTGCAGTGACACTGACATGGTAGGGGGTTTTAGTGCAGCAGTGCTGCTGTAGTTTAATTTAAACACCTTAGTGACACTGCTGGGATAGGAATAATGCACCCACCCTATAAGCCCTGCTCTTTGGTGGTACCATTGGGGTTCTGACCATTAGAGAACAGAGTACACTGTGTGTACTGTAGAACACAAACAGATGGACTACAGAATGGAATTGTAGAACTACAAAGTCCATCTTTACAGCAAGTGAAACCGAGAACATGGAGAATAAATAGGGCAAAAAAGGGGCGTGGCCACTCCACTCTCTGCACTGATATATTATAATACATTTATTTAGGGAGGCGGCACTGTGGCTTAGTGGTTAGCACGTTCGCCTCGCAGTGCTGAGGATTCCTGGTTCGAATCCCAATCTGGGTGGAGTTTGCATGTCCTCCCTGTGTCCGTGTGTGGGTTTCCTCCGGGTTCTCCGGTTTCCTCCCACAGTCCAAAAACATCGATCAAGGTCAATTGAATTCTCCAAATTGCCCCATATAGAGTGTGTTTGTGTTTGTCCAGATTGCCCCCCTGTCCTAGGTGTATCTGCCCAGCGCCTGAGACATTCTCCCCTGGATGGGCATGGGGACCCCTAATAGAGGATAAAGCAGAAGATAATGGATGGATGGATTTATTTAGGGAAGAACCAGAATGGCAACTGTAAAAGTTCTTTAAAAAAATAAATAAATAAATAATAAAAAAAAAAACTATTGAAGAAGCCGAAATCCGTAGCCCCGCCCACTCTGATTCACCCCCAAGATGTCAGTCAATAATTTATTAAGCGCCGGCAGCAACTGGATACTCTGACAGTAAAAGCACCCACCAGGTTTCCTGTGTCCTGTTTCATCACCGTCATCCTCCTCCTCCTCCTCCTCCTCCTTCTCACATGCCCCACACACCCAGCTCTCCGGCAGCACCGAGGTGTCCCGTTAAAAGGAACCGCGAGGTCTCCGCTGACAGGAGACGGCCTTTCAGGTTTGTTAAAACGTCCAGACCTGCAGGTAAGCGGTACCTCGGAGGGATGGAAGCACAGAGAGTGGGCTCCTGTCAGATTGTGTATTAGCGCAGCACAACACACACACACACACACACACACCACCACTATGTGAGTGTAATGGCAGTACTAAGAATCATTCACCACCCTAATAATACTGGCTCTGTGGGGGTCCCCCACAAACCCCATCTGTATGATCAGTAGGGATTATGTAATGGAACTTTACAGCTTCAGCATCCTGTTCTTTAAACTTTAATTAATCTCTTCCACTTTATCCTCTATTAGGGTCGTGTCTGTGTGTGGGGGGAGAACGTTTCGGGTGCTGGGCAGATACACCCAGGGCGCCAATCTATCGCTGGACACACACTCACTCACACACTCTCTATATTGGGCAATTTGGAGAACTTAATTGACTTACTCCATGTTTTTTGGACTGTGGGAGGAAACCGGAGAACCCGGAGGAAACCCATGCAGACACGGGGAGAACATGGAAACTCCACCCAGATGGGGATTTAAAGCGCTGAGAGGCGAACGTGCTAACCACTAAGCCACCATAGTATTAATTAACACTATCATCACGATTAAGAGGGTTGATAAAGTACAGGTCCTTTCTTTTGAGTGTTAGCTTGCAGCAGTTTGGGGAAGGCCCTCCATATAACTGCAATGGGTCCATAAAGCCACCGATAACCAGCACTGACTTCAAAAATGTAATAAAAATAAACCCCTGAACATTAAAAAGCAATGACATGTGCAGCTGTGGGTGCGGTAGCTCAGTGGTTAGGGTGTTGGGCTACCAATCTGAAGGTTGTGGGTTCAAATCCCAGGTCCACTGAAGTTACCAGTGTGGGTCCCTGAGCCAGACCCTTAACCCTCATTGGTCCAGGGATGCTGTGATTAACCCTGTGTTCACCAGGTGAGTCACTTTGGATAAAAGCGTCTGCTACCGAATGTAACGTAATGTAGCTGTAAGTAAGCTCATCTACATGCTGTGATTAAAAAAACACCCCCACCCTCAGCAGAAGGTGCTGTCTCCAAAGGTCCAATTGCCCCAAAGCGAACAAAGGACACAATACAAGACTTAAGTCCAGCGCCTGAAAATCAATGGGGAAAAATCGCCGAGGTGTATGGAGGTACAGCCCGAGGGCACGCCACATTCCCCGGGGCGACTGTATGTCATGCCTCCTTATGGGAATTCTAATGGACTCATGTCGCACCCCTCACACCACCCCTCACACCCCTCATCCCCGAGCTTTTCAAAACGTGTAATGTGAATAAGCTTAATCATTTAAATATTTTATAAAAACGTCTACATATTCAGGTCAGTGTGTGGAGGAATGGTGGAGGGGAGGGAAGGGGGGCAGCATTAGTGATTTACAGGGTTTATAAATATTCAACCGAGTTTTAACTTCAAATGAAGCTCATTCACTGTGACAGAGCAGTGACAGCGACAGGCAACAGCCTCCACCCACTCCTCCACCCAACTGTTCTGCGGGTTCAGTAACAAAGCGCAGAGCTTACAGGCATCAAAGGGACATGGTGGTAAAAAGGAGAACATGCTAAAGTTCCACTGACATGCACTTGATGGACAAAAGTATTAACACACGTCACTTTCTTATGTCTTATTAAATTCCAATAATGAAACCCAGCGCCTCATCAGGTATGCATGGTTACAACTCTCTGGCAAACAGTTGTAACCAACAGTTTGGGGAAGGCCTGATGAGTCTATATACACACACACACACACACACACACACACAAACAGAAAAACCCAAACACTTCACACACCACAGTTTAAACACCTCTGACCTGGAGACAGGAGAACACACCTTCCAGCTTCTCTCCGTCGTTTCACCGAGGTGTCGATACCGGGACTGACCAGCAGAGGACAGTGCTGCAGTGGAAGAGACGAGCTGAAACACATCATGTTGTATTAACACCATAGCATCATTTAAAATGAGCAACATGTCACCAAATAACAGATAATAAATCATTAAATAAACAAGAGAAATTCATTCATTAAAATTAATAACTGGCTTTTAGACTTTTTTCATCCATTATCTTCCGCTTTATCCTCTACTATCGTCGCGGGGGGGTTCCTTATGCCCATCCAGGGGAGAACGTTTCGGGCGCTGGGCACATACAACCAGGACAGGACGCCAATCTATCGCTGGGCACGCACACACACACACTCTATATGGGGCAATTTGAAGAATTCAATTGACCTTGATCCATGTTTTTGGACTGTGGGAGGAAACCGGAGATCCCGGAGGAAACCCACGCGGACACGAGGAGAACATGCAAACTCCACCCAGATTTGGATTCGAACTGGGAATCCCCAGCGCTGAGAGCCACTAAGCCATCGTGCCACCTGGAGGATATTATTATTATAATTAGTAAACACAAATCTACAAAGAAAACATGGTTGAAAGGAGACAAAGAGGCACAGTGGTCAGTGTTTTAGCTCTACAGTAAGGAGGTCCAGTGTTCGTTCCAAGGTGGGGTGGAAAATGTGACCTCCTTCCACCATGCCTGTATGAATTTACTCTGATTTCCACCCAAAAATGTGAAAAAGGGGTGTAAGTAAATGAGATACTTCAAAATAAGCAGACCTTCACTCAATATTACTCAAACCCACGAGACACTGATGAGACGCTCAAATCCTAAAATACCAGAAAAAAAAACAATTAAAAAATGGACTAAAAATACAGATAACGATACGAAAACAAAATAATGCAGAGAATTCATGTAGCATCTCCAACTGACCCTCCATCATACAGGCACGGGGAGGACATGCAGAGTAACCACAAAAAGACCTAATAAAGAATAAAAACACTAACTTGTTATGTTTTTTTTGGCTGACGTGCAGACACACTGAACTCGATGGACCGCATGCCGAACCCAGCTGATCGCAGAACCGCAGCAGGGTCCAGACCGGAGACGTTCTCCTGCTTTAGATAAAAACATCTGCACCGTAATTAAAGTCTCATTTTAGTCACTGGTGACGTCATCTACTCGTTATTATCTCATTAACAGTAATCTCGCTCACACACGTTATGGAAAGCACCTGACGAACACTCGGTGTGTGTGTGTTTTATTAACCAGTGGAGTGGGGTGGGGTGGGGTGGGGGGGGGTTCTTTACAAAATACACCTAATTTACCAACTTTCTGATTGCTGAGTTCTCAGAAAAGTGTGGGATTTTAAATGATTTACACTCAAACAGAAAGCACTGAGGGCCGTGTGCACAGTGGAAACCGGGGGGGTGGGGGGTGGGGGGTGGATGACATCACTGTAACATATCTTGTATAGTGTAGTAACAATTACAGAATCTCTTAAAACAGTTCCTCAGTCCATCCATGTTCTCATTACCACACACACACACACACACACACACACACACACACACACATACACATACACATACACATAGAAGAGAAATGGATGACATCACTGTAACACATCTTATATAAAACAGTAAAGATTATAAAACGTCTTGAAACTGTTCTTAAGTCCATCCATGTTCTCATTAACACACACACACACACACACAAACACACACACACACACACACAGAGAAGAAATGGATGACATCACTGTAACACAAATAAAACCGTAAAGATTATAAAACATCTTAAATCTGTTCATTAGTTCATCCATGTTCTCATTAACACACACAACACACACACGGGGGGGGGGGTGTGTATGACATCACTCTAACACATCTTATATAAAACAGTAACGAATATTGAATTATAGAATATCTTAAAACAGTTCCTTAAACATTTTCTTATCACACACACACGTTTAAAAAAATTAAAACAACAATCAAACACATAATGCACTTCATATAACAGTTTGGGGAAGGCCCTTTTCTGGTCCAGTATGCGTGCATGCACAAAGTAAATAATAATAATAATAATAAACATATATATACACAATTGGGCAGCATGGTGGCTTAGTGTTTAGCATGTTCTCCTCTCAGCACTAGGGATTCCCGGTTCGAATCCCGATCTGGGTGGAGTTTCCATGTTCTCCCTGTGTCCACGTGGGTTTCCTCCAGGTTCTCCGGTTTCCTCCCACAGTCAAAACATGGATCAAGTCAATTGAGTTTTTCAAATTGCCCCATATAGAGCGTGCCTTTGTGTGTGAGTGTGTGCCCCGTGATAGATTGCCCCCCAGTCCTGGGTGTATCTGCCCAGCGCCTGAGATGTTCTCCCCTGGATGGGCATGGGGAACCCCCCCGCAACCCTAATAGGATAAAGTGGAAGATAATGAATAATGGATGAATATATAAACAATTAATATACTCAAACTGATCCATGGTTCCTGGTCTTTGATGATTGGTTCCTACTTTAAAGTATGAGACACATCCTCCCGAAACCATTTGGCTACACCTCGATGTTTTAGTTTTTAAGTGTTCTTTGGCTGTACAAGGCTGTGGCCTTTAGAACCAATGAGTACGGTTCTCGTTGGTCTTTAGATGGGTTCATGTGGTTCCACTTCTCCGTGGAGCTGATCATGGGATGCCTCTGATGTTCTGGTTGTTTTTTTGATCTGTGTGGATGGTGGGGTTCCTTTACCACACGTTTCAGGTTTGGTTTGTTTCGTTTGCTATTACTATTACTGCTATTACACTCAATGGGCACTCTGCCCGACATGACTGCCGGTTGCCCATTACATCACAATTACACTCATCATGCAGCTTTCCACATTGTTTGAACATTTTCCCGCCGAACCGGTAATCAAACGCAGTAGTGATGTCACTCTGTACTATTCTGTACCGAACATTATGACATCATAACCCACGTCAGAAGCAGTAACGACATAAACTTGTCTAATGCAAGATAAATAATTTATTACAGCTGATCGTCAAAATAAGAACAAAAACAAAAAGTCAAGATAAATAATAAGCTAATGTAAAATAGGATAACTCTGGAGGAGGAGTCCCGCCTCTCTTATCTGATTGGTCGGGATAAAAACCTCTGTGTACACTTCTTTATGTCCTCCAGGAAGGTTCTCCGGGAGATTTCGATTTTCTCTCCGACAGAGCAGTCCTGAAAACATACACACACACAAATCTTTAATATGGAGAATGTAAATCTTTTCATTTTGTGGCTTAACAAGACATAATCATTGGACGAACCTGATGATGGGGCTTGATGACCGACTCCAGGTTCCGGAGCAGTTGATCGGTTTTGGGGAGATGCACGCTGAGCACTTTATGCGCTCGGCAGAAAAATTCCAGCTGAAAATAAACGGGGATGGTTAATGAATGGTTTCTGACCGCAGCGATGCCGACGGGTCACCCTCCACCTGGCCATCGGATCAGCTCCACCTACCATACAGATGTACCCTGCGGTCCTATAAACCATGGAGGTCGTGTGGTGGATGATTCTCAGTACTGTGGTCACACTGACATGGTGGTGCAGGGGTTTAAACACCATCATTCACCTCCATCTTACCGCTCCACCTTGTGGATGTGGAATCAGCAACATGTTCTTCATGCTCCAATCCTCCATCAGTCGGTGTGACTGCAGTATTGAGAATGATCCACCACCCTAATGATATCTGCTCCATGGGGGACCTGATTATTAGAGAACAGAGTGGAAACAGATGGACTACAGAATGTAAGAACTACAAAGGGGGGTGGTGGCATGGGGGTGGAGCTGATATAATACACAGTGAGGTAAAAATAAGAGGTGAATCTAATAAAGTGGCCGATCAAGTTAATATTCTGGCCTTTACCTTGCAGTCAGAAGTTCCGTTTCTTTTAAGGTCATGTAAAAACTCGGGCAGATGATCCTGAGGGAGAGAGAGAGAGAGAGAGAGAAGAAACATTATGAAATGAGGTCGCAGGTCCAGGTTCTCACGGTGGAGGAATCGCGGCGGCCACCTCACCTCTAAATCCTGATTCTTCAGGAGATTGTCCACCTCCATCCTGATCCTCTTCACAGGGACGTTGGACAACGAGCGGACGGTGGACACCAACACGGCAGCAGAAGCTAAGAGCAGGACCAGCAGCTTCATGATGAATGGGTTCCAACAAGACTCGGGCAGGTTCTGCGGTTCCCGTTCGTCTGGCTGCAGCTCGACACCATCCTCCCGCCGGCCGGCGGCGGCATATATACTCGTACGCACCCGGAAGCTTGTTGAGATGTCCTGCAAGAGCTGACTAACAAAAAATTTACCAGCTCCACTGCACACACTTTCACAATCTGATGAAGATGTGGTTGATATGGGGCAGATTTTCCAACACAGAGCAACTCATGAGTTCCGTGAAGAGCGGAATCGAGAGTTCAGACAAACGGCGAGGAATAAAGTGCAACCCTGTGCAAAATTACCCCCCCCCCCCCCCCCCCCC
>JAFMOD010000744.1:192531-214172 GCA_019802435.1 Corydoras maculifer
CTCCCACAGTCCAAAAACATGGATCAAGTTAATTGAAATCTCAAAATTGCCCCATATAGAGTGTGTCTGTGTGAGTGAGTGTGTGCCCAGCGATGGATTGGCGCCCTGTCCTGGGTCTATCTGCCCAGCGCCCGAGACGTTCTCCCCTGGATGGGCATGGGGAACCCCACCGCGACCCTAATAGAGGATAAGCGGGAGATAATGAATGAATGAATGAATAATTAATTAAGGTTTAAACGATGCAGAGGTTGAAACGCATTCTGGATGACGGATCCTTCATACCTCCTTGTAGTTCTCCTTGCCCTCCTCGATGTACCGCTTTATTTCTTTTTCAATGACGTTTAAGTTTTTAACTCTATCTTTAATGATATTAATCTGAAAACACACAACAAAGGATTATAAGGAACACGTAGACACAAAACACTGGCCTCCACTTAGTAGTAAACTGGTACCTTCTCTTGGCCCTCCACTTGTTTCTGCCTCTTGCGCTCCACCAGGTCTTGCTTCTCCTGCTGATACTTCTCCAAAGTGGAGGCCAGTGGAGTGACCTGCTCCTTTGCATCCTACAGAACATGAATAAACGTCTTAGGAGAAATACAATTAATAAACAGTACTAATCGGTTCCGAGGTCGATGAAAACCCGTACGCACCCGTATCTCTCTGTGCAGCGCCTGGATCTCAGCGCTGAACTCCACACACTGCTCCTCCAGCTGCTGCTGCTTCTGCATGTTGCTGGAAATCTGCAGCTTTTCCGCGTGGATGTCGTTCATACTGCTCTTCAGGCTCTGGATCAGCTCCTGCTGGTCCTGGATCAGTTTGCGCTTTAGCTCCAACTTGCTGCTGGCTGCGTGGAACGTGACACGATGTTTACAGGACCTTTGATGATGTAGCCCCCCCATCGGAAACATTTCCCCCCCGAGTATGCGACCGACACTCTACGATGCCTTTTATAGATTCGAACCCAGAACCTTCATGCTGTGATGCGGAAGGAACCCTGACTGCACATTTTAATACTGCATATAAATAATACATGAAGACTGGCGGTGTTAGGCACCAACAACCGTGCAACAGTCACTTTACACATTCACTTTATTTATATGAACATTATCTGTAACCATCTATTCATCATCTTCCGCTTGATCCTCTACTAGGGTCGCGGGGGGGGTTCCGTGCTCATCCAGGGGAGAACGTTTCAGGCGCTGGGCAGATACACCCAGGACAGGGGGGGGCAATCTATCGCTGGGCAGACACTCACTTACACAGACACACTCTATATGGGGCATTTTGGAGAACTCAATTGACTTGATTCATGTTTTTTGGACTGTGGGAGGAAACCGGAGAACCCGGCTGAAACCCATGCAGACACGGGGAGAACATGCAAACTCCACCCAGATGGGGATTCGAATCGGGAACCCCTAGTGTTGAGAGGAGAACATGCTAAACCACTAACCCACCGTGCGGCCTATCTATATCATCTTTCCATATTCTACATTCTGCACAGGTGGCACGCGATTGGCCGATCGCAGCTGCATTAATGAGCACGTCAAATAAACAGCATGGTGACATGAATACATGATCATTAAACTTAGTTTAGGACTGGATGGTGGCATAGTGGTTAGCATGTTCTCATCTTAGGGATGGGGATCCAGGTTCAAATCCCAATCTGGATGGACGTTTCCACGTGGGTTTCCTCTGGGTTCTCCGGTTTCCTCCCACAGTCCAAAAACTTGGTTCAAGGTGAATTGAATGCTCCAAATTGCTCCATATAGAGTGTGTTTTTGTCTGTGTGTGCCCAGTGATAGATTGGCGTCCTGTCCCGGGTGTATCTGTCCAGCGCCTGAAACATTCTCCCCTGGATGGGCATGAGGAACCCCCCCCCGACCCTGGTAGAGGATAAAGCGGAAGATTATTATTATTGGAAGGTTGCAGTTCCAGTCTGGTGCTGATGCTGAGGATGTGAGATATGTGCTGCTGTGTTCACACCGGTGTCTAGACGATGCTGGACCTCCTGCTTCTCCTGGCTGACATGCTGCAAGGTGCGACTCAGGTCCAGTCCCTGAAGTTTGGCGGCGTGTTGCGCTATCTTCCTCTCCACCTCCTTCAGATCGAGCTGTGGAATCACCAAAGCAACGATGAAAGTGGTCCAGACGCCACCAGCAGCTGACCATGTCTCAGAGTCACAGCGCACTAACCTGATAGCGGTCCATCAGTGAAATGTCCTGCAGACAGGCCTTGGCTGTGTCCTCCTCAGATATCAGCATGGACAGAAGACTCTCCTGCTCCTCAACGTTTCGCTTCAGGGTCTCGATCTCACGGTTCACGCTCTGCAGCTTGTTCCTCAGCTCCGGCAGCTCCTTCTCCTTCAGCTCGGCTATGGACTGCCTGTGTATGGTGGAGGTGACCACGCCACAGTACAGCAGAGGCACGAGGAAAGGGGAGGAAAGGTGGGACAAGGAGATGGCAATGACCCTCCAGCAGATGGCGTAGATGAGTTAAGCGGTTACTGTATTCTAATCTCATACAGTCATACAGTCATTGCTGTCAGCTTGCCTCTGCCACCCTCTAGGGGCAGTAAAATGGTACAGCACCGTACATTCACCTGATGGGTTTGAGGGACATCATCTCATCCCGCTTGCGCTCCTTCCGCTTCAGGTCCTGCTCCGTGTTCTTGAGCTTGTCCGGCACCAGGCGCAGTTTGGACTGCATGTCGTTGATGACGTCCTGCAGCTCGGCCTCGGAGGGAAAGACGCGCTGGCACACCGGGCAACAGGGCTCGCCCTCCTCGGTCAACTGACTGATGAACTGGGTGTAAACAGCAGTGGCCCCTGCCAGCATGGCTGAAGGGGAGAACATAAAACGGGACGCTGTCTTTCTGTACATCACTGAACGGGTTAACCCTAATTAAACGGTTAGTTTGGGGTAAATACAAAGATATGTCCCACGTCCGTTGTTTTAAGAGTGAGGGGTTCATCCCGGTTCTCTAGAGTCGTGGGTTCTCTCATCGTACCTCTCTGCTTGGAGCTTTTCTCCAGGTCGTCCTGCAGTTTGCTCAGATCCGACTCAAAGTCCTGGCTCCCGCACACATCGAACAGTCGTTCCTCGTAGCTGGCGAGCTGCTGCTCTTTGCGCCGTGTCTCAGCTGTGTAGTGACTTTTGTTCTGTTCTCGGGACGCCAGCTCTTTACTGAGGAAGCGCACAGAACATGTTCAGAGACAAGCAACACACTGAGGAACTGTATTCATAGGTGGAGGTACGAGGATGTGCAGACTCCTTAAAGCCCATACTTGTATCCCAGAGCGCCTACCAAACAGTACCTACAGGTTATTTGGTAAAGTACTAAAGCAGTGCCACCTTCATTCATGCATACTGCTTTTGCCTACTTTTGATACTCCAAAAACAAGTATTCAAGGTAAATTCCATGCTCTAAATTGCCCCATATAGAGTGTGTTTGTGATTGTCTGTGTGAATGAGTGTGTGCCCAGCAGTAGATTGGTGGCCCGTTCTGGGTTCCCAGTGCCCGAAACGTTCTCCACTGGATGGGCATGTGGAACCCCGCCCATGACCCTAATAAAGGATTAAGCAGAAAACAAAGAATGGGTTGCCACGGTGGCTTAGTGATTAGCATGTCTTCCTCTCAGTGCTGGAAATCCAGGTTGAAGCCCAAGCTGGGTGGAGTTTGCATGTTCTCCCACTGTAGATTTCCTCTGGGTTTTTTGGTTTCCCCTCCACTGTCCAAAAACATGGATTTAAGGTAAATGGAATGCTCTAAATTGCCCCACACAGTGTGTGCTTCTGTATGTGCCCTGTCCTGGATGTATCTGTCCTGAGTGTAGTAGAGGATTTAGCGGAAGATAATGAATGGATGAATGTTTTGTCACAGCCACGCTGCTCCAGGAGCCGCCACCATGTGGTAACACACTGGTACTACACTGTGTAAGATTGCACACTCACTTGATCTTGCCGAGTTTCTCTCTGATGGAGTTGACCTCCCGAGATTTGCTGTGAATCCAGTCCTCCAGCTCCCTCTTGTTGGGGAAGTGACCCATCAGACTAAGCAGCTCCTCACTGTGCCTGGACTTGATCTTCCTCACCTGCTCCTCTTTATCCGTCTAGACGTCAAACACATACGCACTTCATCACTGCATCCATGTCCGGTTCAGATTCCCGGCTTATTTGGAGAAATCATATTAAATGGCCTCTAGGGAAGGGTACATATAACATCACCTCTGTAAATACAGGTATATAAAACAAGCACCGGCACAGGGTAAGCCATGATACAGCACCCCAGGAACAATTAAAGTTGAGGGCATTGCACCAGATTAAGAACCCAACACCAGACATGCAGCCATTAGGAAATAAAAAGTTGTGAGGTCAAGGTACTTTATCTTTCTTCAGCATGTCCATCTGCGTCCGTGCAGTGGTGTGTGTGTTGAGGGTCTCCATCTCCTGGTCCAGCCTACGCTGTGTTTGATCAAGTTCCGTCTTCTCTCTCTGCAGTTCAAGCACCTCGGCCTTCAGAGTGTCCACTGACGACGTCTGCACGGCTTTGTCCAGCTCTAAGGTCTACACACACACACGAACTAAGGTTTTTGAAAACTCCCAGTATGTTCAGTTGTTTTATGTCTAATCAGCATTAATTGTTGTTCCAAAACAATTCAGCATCTCCAATTTTACCCACAGCAACCCAATCAGGTACATAGAGAACATGCAAATGCAGCATTATAGTGCCAGAGGAGAAAAACGCTCAAACCCTGGAGTTACATGTGAGTGACTGATCTCACCGCTTTGGACAGCTCACTCTCCAGCTCGTGCAGTCTGGTGGAGGAACCCTCCAGTTTCTGTAGCTCAGTCTTAACGTTCTTCAACTCCTGCTGCTTCTTAGCCTGGATGTCCTTCTTCAGCTCTATGGTCCTCTCCAGGCCGGTCTTCTTATCCCGGATCTCATCGATGCTCTGCTGCTTTTGCGTCTCCTTCTCCTGCATGTCGAGCTGGAGGAGAAACACGGGACATGACGGGGAATTTAGAATGGCGACGTGACCCCGCCCCCACTCCAAAACCTTGTAAAAATTTTAAGTTTAAATCTGTTAAATCTGCGACTGGACTCTTACCAAGACTCTGTTGAGGGCGTCGGTCTCCTGCTCCTGTCGCTCCTTGACCTGCCTGTAGAAGCTCTGGAGCTGTCTCTCGTTAAAGGGAGCTCTTTCATAGCCCTCCATCTCCAGATAAGAAGCCAGAGACTTCACCTGGGTGTCCCTGCTCTTCAGATGGGACTCCTGTCTGTCAGCTTCCAGTTGGAGGCGTCCTATACAACGATAACGATAGGAAATCAACGATATACGATTATTTCCGATACTTAAGAATTCCCCCACGATACGATTTGATTCGATACAATTAAAACACAATCCAATACTCAATTCAGTTTCAAATATATCAACATGAAAATTATTTTTGCTGAGATATAGACACAGTATTTTATTTACAGAATATTCTATTATAGAAAGCATCATCTAGGGGACATTTTTTAAAAGACGTGGGTATGTTGTGAGCTGTTCGGAAAAAGCAGAAAATAAATTTGCAGAAATCCTTTTATGGAAATCGCCTCCCGTATTTGGTTCGTACGGGACGCAATGTTTTAATATCAAATAAAGGATGATTCCGTATTTTTTATATTTCACAAGAGGCAGATGTTGGAAAACAATAATGAGGTAGCGCCACCCGCAGCTCTGGAGGAGGTATTATGTGTACAAAGCGCATGGGCGAACGAAAACGCGGCAAAATAAACACATCGAATAAGATCCTTGCAGATGTCTCGATGCACCAAATCGCCGGCTGTGTAATCGATGCATAAACTCAAAGGATTTTAGCTAAAAGGATGAGGTTCGTACAGCTTGTGAAAACATAAACATAAGTTAAAGGACCCCTGCCCAAGGCACACATACATACCCTGTTCCACCAGCAGATCGGACTTGAGACGGGTAATCCTCTGGCAGTCGCGGCCCGCCCTCTCCAGCTCCCGCTGGCATTCCGTGAGTCTCCTCTCTTTATCCTTCACCGTGCGCTGGTGGTTCTGGTACATCTCTTGCAGCTGGACGTCCGTTCCCTGGAACACCTACGAATGAGGAGGACATCAACACGACTTAACACGGCTTAAGAACACACTTTCTTAAAGATGTGTACAGAACACAGCCACGCAGATGCCAGGAGAACTCTGCTACACCACAACAGTCATGTCACAGTAATGAGTGACGTCTACCTGCTCCATCTTCTCCTCTAATTCGCGATTGTCGTCCTCCATCTGCTTCTTCCTGCTCTCCAGAGCTTTAATGTCGTTATCCAGTTTCATGACTTTTCCCAGGTTGTCCTCGATGTCGTTCAGCCGGTTCTGAAACGGTTATTAAGGCTCCATCGGTATCATCGGCACAAAGTGTCTCAGGAGCTTTATGGTTCTGCAATAGTTTTCATAAAGGTGAGGTCATGTAGTGAGTGTTGAGTACCCCGTTACCTCCATTGGATCGATCTGGCCCTCGATGTGCTGCACACTTTCTTTGGAAGCTCCGAGCTGAGCCTCTTTGGTGGCCAGCAGCTCCTTAATCTCCTGAGCTTTCTCTTTGTTCTGCTTCAGATACTTCAGCTCCAGCTGACAGGACTTCACCGTGTTGCTCTGCTTTAGTCTCAGCTGACGGAGGGTCTCCAGCACCTTAATGTACCTTTAATGAAGTAGTAAAGGGTATGAAAACCATAATGTATTTAAACCTCAATATTTTAAAAGTAATTATCAATGACACATGTAGTTCCCCACAGAGCAGGATTATTAAGGTGGTGGATGATTTTCAGCAGTGTGCTGGTGGTATAAGTGGATCAGACACAGTGGGAACACTAACCACCATGCTGAGAATCATTCATCACCGTAATCATACTAATATATACAGCAACTGGAGCTGATATGATGAACAAATGGTTCCACTGACAACTCCATTATGATCTGAGGAGAACCGCACAGACCTCGTAGCTGAGAAAATATCGTCGAATTTCAGCTTCAGGGCCCTTCCCTCACTGAGGGGCCAGTTGGATTCCTCCTGGTGGCAGAAGATGACGTGGTTCAGAACGGCTTTGGAAACTCCCAGCGCTGAGATCATTTCCCGGTCTATCTCTGCACATTTGGAGCTCAGGCTGACCTTCTCACCGTGTCTGCAGACATGGAACCATAGAACACAGAAGCCTTTATCAGTCTGTAAACACTTCAGAATGTTCTATATTAAGTATAATAGATTTATATGATTCCCCCCCCACTCACAGATCTGTAATATTATTATGAGTATTTTATGAATATCTAGAAGGTTGCCAGGTGCCATATTTTATACCCCTGTGGTAATGGGACATAATAAAACACCTGGATGTAATGATGGAGAGATGTGTGCACATACTTTCGTTCATATAGCGTATATGCAGAATGAGAATATTACAGAAACCCACTTCATGGTGCCATGGTGGCTTCAGTGTTTAGCATGTTCTCCTCTCCAATCTGGGTGGAGTTTCCTTGTTCTCCACATGACTGTGTGGGTTTCCTCCGGGTTCTTAGGTTTCCTCCCACAATCCAAAAACATGGAATCAGAGTAAATTAATTGTTCTAAATTGCCCCATATATAGTGTGTGTCTGTGTAAGTGAGTGTGTGCCCAGAGATAGATTGGCGTTCCGTCCGGGGGGGTGGGGGGTGGGGATCTGCCCAGAGCCCAAAATGTTCTCCCCTGAATAGACATGGGGTAAACCACCCCCCCCCCTCCCCAACCCAAGTAGAGGATTAAGCGGAAGATAGTGACTGAATGAATAAAGGAAACCCACTTCATTCTGGTGATGACTGACTCCAGGGTTCGAAACTCCAGTTTTTTGCCCTTCATGGTGCTCTGCATGGAGCGCTGAACGGTGACGGGCTGCCCGTTGACGTCTTTGAACAGCAGGCGGATCTGAGCTCGCACATCACTCTCGTGAGCATCCTGGTTAAACATGGGGTGAGAAAGTGACACGATGAGGGTACAACGGATCCACCTCGAGTCTGGACACAGTCTCAGACGCACCTTTGGGTCATGGACAAAGGTGTTCCCTTTGCTTCCAGGTGGAAAGTCTCCTGATGTGACGTATTTCAAACATTCAATGATGGTCTGGAGGAAGAAAATCCACAAATGAAAGATTAAAGGCAGTAGGACTTGTGTTTAAGACTCTATAGTTTGTTAATGCATCTCTGGACAAAATTCCTCGAACTTCCCACAGCATGCGTGTGATGTCATAACAAAGAAGACTAAGAACCTTGTGTGATTCTGTTCATCACCATCCTTTGCATCAAAGACCAACATAACGGCTTTAGTACAAACCGTCTTTCCAGCGCCGTTGGGTCCGACAAGGACAGTCAGCGGACTGAAGAAGGAGATGACCTGCTTGTCCTTGTCCTCTACGCCGAAGCTCCTCACACCGAGGATGCTCATCTTGTCTATCTTCGACATGTCGGCGGCTCCCTTCTGTGGATCCGAGCCTGAGCTGGAGTTTTAAAAAGGAGGAAACAAGACCGACGATAATGCCACACCTGCCCTTTATTACCCTCCATTATCTATTATCACGTGATCTGAATCTGTATGGTACAAAGAAGAAGCTTTATATTAATCCATAGTGCATGGTTGAAGTGGGGGCATATGGTCGAGATTGAAGCAATAAGAATTAAGTTTAAAGGCTATATTTTAACTTTTAATCACGGTAAGCAGGGAGGTCGACAGAAATGGGGTGTGTCCGATTCACCACCCTGTAGTTTCCCTTAAAGGCTACATTATTTTGACACCCCACCGTCCTGAGGCGATTATGACCTGAGGTAAACATCCAACTCCTCACAGCCTCAGCTTCGGATAAAAGTCAGAATAATTATTAAGTATTAATGATAAATAAACGTGCAGTAAAGTGAAATCAGTAAAGTGGTCGGTTAACGTTTACCTCAGACATTTACAGCGAACTAACTCGCCTCGTCGCTCGTTTAAAGACCAAACAACGAACAACAACGGTCACATTCACTCTTATATTGTTTTTAATCTGCACAAATAACACAAAACTACCGATTCCGACTATAAAAAGTGAATTAATCAAACGTACCAGTTGGATGACAAAGGGACAGATTTGTTGAAATTTTTAAAAAATCTGATTCATCTATTAATCGGAAAAATAATCGACCAATTGATCATTATCAAAATAATTGTTAGTTACAGCCCTAATCTGAATCTGTATGGCGCAAAGAAGAAGCTTTATATTAATCCAAAGTGCATGGCTGAAGTAGGGGCATAGGGTCAGCCTTGATGCCCCCACTGAAGCAATAAGAATTAAGTTTAAAGGATGGATTTTAACTTTTAATCAAGATGAGCGGTGAGGGAGACAGAAACGGGCCGTGTCCGATTCACCACACTGTAGTTTCCCTTAAAGGCTACATTATTCCGAAATGTGAATTGACACCCCTCCGTCCTGAGGCGATTATGACCTGAGGTAAACATCCAACTCCTCACAGCCTCAGCTTCGGATAAAAGTCAGAATTAAAATGCGGATAATTAAACTTGCAGTGAATTAAAATCAGTAAAGTAGTCGGTTAACATTTACCTCAGACATTGACAGCTAACTAACTAGCCTCGTCGCTCGTTTAGAGTCTAAACAACGAACAACAAACCATTCGCCGTTCACTTTCACTCTTATATTGTTTTTAATCTGCACAAATTACACAAAACTCCCGATTTCGACTATAAAATGTGATTTAATCAAACGTGTCCGATTCACCACCCTGTAGTTTCCCTTAAAAGCTACATTATTCCTAACTGTGAATTGACACCCCTCCGTCCTGAGGCGATTATGACCTGAGGTAAACATCCAACTCCTCACAGCCTCAGCTTCGGATAAAAGTCAGAATAATTATTAAGTATTAATAATAAATCAACGTGCAGTAAAGTGAAATCAGTAAAGTGGTCGGTTAACGTTTACCTCAGATATTTACAGCTAACTAACTCGCCTCGTCGCTCGTTTAAAGACTAAACAACGTTTACTTTCACTCTTATATTGTTTTTAATCTGCACAAATCACACAAAACTACCGATTTTGACTATAAAATGTGATTTAATCAAACGTACCAGTTGGATGACTGAGGCGCTGAGTTGTTGCTCGGTACTTATTTCCCGCGGGTGACAGTCGCGTGCAGCAGCATGCACTGCGCATGCGTTGTGAACTACACGCCTTCACAGTAGTGATGGGCATTTCGGCTCTTTTCAGAGAGCCGGTTCTTTTGGCTCGACTCTCTAAAAAGAGCCGGATCTTTCGGCTCCCTAGTGGCTCGCTTGACTTAAGATAAGATAAAATAATTTATCCATCCATTATCTCCCGCTTTTTCCTCTATTAGGGTCGCGGGGGGGGGTCCCCATGCCCATCTAGGGGAGAACGTTTCGGGCGCTGGGCAGATACACCCAGGACAGGGGGGCAATCTATCACTGGACACACACTCACTAACACAAACACACTCTATATGGGGCAATTTGGAGAACTCAAGAATCTGGGTGGAGTTTCCATGTTCTCCCCGTGTCTGCGTGGGTTTCCTCCGGGTTCTCCGGTTTCCTCCCACAGTCCAAAAACATGGATGAGGTCAATTGAATTCTCCAAATTGCCCCATATAGAGTGTGTCTGTGTGAGTGAGTGTGTGCCCAGCGATGGATTGGCACCCTGTCCTGGGTCTATCTGCCCAGCGCCCGAGACGTTCTCCCCTGGATGGGCATGGGGAACCCCACCGCGACCCTAATAGGGGATAAAAGCGGGAGATAATAAAAGAATCAATGAATTTGAACTGAATTATTATATAATTATTATTATTATGGTACTAGTGGATCAGAAAGCCATGCTGATGAGGTAATCATGACCTCGTTTGGGTCAGATTGAGGGCGCCCTCTGTTCGGAACTGCGTGACGTACGAAAAGTCATGAGCTGGCAACCTGTCCAGGATGTTACCCTGCCCTCATTCACAAGAATCTCTGGGATAGGATCAGAGTAATGACATAATGAATGAAGGCTTGTAGATTCGTTTAATTAATTACACCCTACTGGACCCCCTGAGGGGGGACCCTACTGGACCCCCTGAGGGGGGGCCCCCCAGGCCCCAGGCCCCCCACCACAATCACAATATCACCGGGTAAACTGTATCCGAGAAACACATTCACACAATCCGCTGAACACAGAGAGGACCGAGAGATTGTTCAGTCACTGTCACTGTCCTCCTCATCCTCATCCTCATCCTCATGCTCCTCCACCTTCTCAGACTTGGCTTCCTCGGTGGCGAGCAGTCCATCGAAAAAGTCTCCGGCCCCGAAGGCTTTCCCGCTGAGAGCTTTGAGGCGTCCGTCCTTCTTCTTCCGCCGCCGGTAATCGTTGACCCTCATGGAGGACAGGCCGGAGACGTCCCAGAACTTTATCAGCTGGTCGTGAGCGCAGCTGGCCACGAAGCGCTTGTCTCGGGAGCACGCGATCTCCTCCACCGGTTCTCCGGCGTGCTGACCCACGCTGCCGACGACCCGGTTGGGCAGAACGCTGACGGCTCTGCGGGAGGAAATGAAAAAACATCCAGGTTGAGGACTAGACGTTCGGTATACCGAAGGTGGTGTAGGGTTGTGTCCTCGTACCTGATGACGCCGTCCATGGACGCCGTGCAGAGGATGCTCTCCGTTATCGGGACGATCGTGTCCACAGACTCGGCCTGGATAGAGAACCGGTCACTGGTGGCGCCGAAACCGTTCCAGTTAAATATGTAGAGCTTTCCCTCGCTGGAGCCGCACACCACCTTCTGTCCTCGCTGGGTTTTACAAAGAATACAGAGCAAACGGGATTAAACATCCATACAGCCATTATCTTGCACTCTATCCTCTATTAGGGTTGTGGGGGGGGGGGGGGGGGTTTCCCATGCCCAATCCAGGGAAGAATGTTTCAGGCACTGGGCAGATACACCCAGAACAGGGGGGGCAATCTATCTCTGGACACACTCATTCACACAGACACACTCTATATGGGGCAATTTGGAGAACTCAATAGACCTTGATCTATGTTTTTGGACTGTGAGAGGAAACCGGAGAACCCGGAGAAAACCCACGCGGACACGGGGAGGACATGCAAACTCCACCCAGATTGGGATTCGAACCGGGAATCCCCAGCGCTGAGAGGAGAACATGCTTAATCATTAAGGCACCATGCCGCCAGCGTCACACAAAATCAATTTAAATAAATCATTATGTTAATATCACACTACTGGAGAATTAATTAATAAAGCATCATTAAAACCTACATTCTGATCCGTTAGCAGAGCGGCACGGTGGCTTAGTGGTTTAGCATGTTCTCCTCTCAGCGCTGGGGATTCCCGGTTCGAATCCCAATCTGGATGGAGTTTCCATGTTCTCCCCGTGTCCACATGGGTTTCCTCCGGGTTCTCTGGTTTTCTCCCACAATCCAAAAAACATGAATCAAGGTACTTAAAGTTGTCCAAATTTCCCCATATAGAGTGTGTCTGTGTGTGTGAGTGAGTGTGCGTCCAGTGATAGATTGGCATCCTGTTCCGGGTGTATCTGCCCAGCGCCCGGGGCGTTCTCCCCTGGATGGGCATGGGGAACCCCCCCCCGCCGCGACCCTGATATAGGATAAAGCGGAAGATAATGGATGGATGGAATTGACTTGATCCATGTTTATTGGACTGTGGAAGGAAACCGGAGAACCCGGAGGAAACCCACGCAGACACGGGGAGGACATGGAAACCCCACCCAGATTGGGAATTCGAACCGGAGAGGAGAACATGCCAAACCACTAAGCCACTGTGCCACCCCGGACGGAAAGATCATTAATCGATACATAAAACAAACAGATGGTCTACAGGAACAGAACTACAAAATCCATCTGTGAGATGGGTGGAGGTCTTGTAGATCACCTTCATAATGGAAACCGAGGTGAGATCTCCATCCTGGAACTCTGAGAGCAGTTCGAAGCGTCTCCTCTTGATGTTGAACACCCCCAGCATTCCATCGCCGCTAAAGAACCAGATTAATTATTCACTGATGGAATTAGAACCTCGATCCACACGTTTGGTTCTGTTTCATTTTTAGTCTTCGGTACCTCGCCGTGAGTAGGACCCTCTTGGCTTGATCCACTGTGATGTCACTGATGTAGTCCTCGTGGTGTTTCAGGGACATGAACGCCGTGCCCGTCCTCATGTCCCACACCTTCAGCGTGCCGTCATCATCGCCGGTGGCCAGAATGTTCTCGTCCACGATGAGCAGAGCGTTGACGGGGGAGCTGGAGAGAGGAACACCCGGTTAACAGGACGCCGTTACGGAAACGCGGCGGACGTCGGGACGGGTCCGGGAAAACGGGAGGTCCGTACTCGTGTGCTTTGGGAATGCGCGTCACCAGCTTTCCAGTCTCCACGTCCATGATGTGGACGGCTTTGTCCTTGGAAACGCTGAATAATTCTGGAAGGGACAGGCAGACATGTGCATGAGGTCAAAAAAAAAACAATCAGATCTGATGAAGCAGACGTATACACACACAGATATATATATATATATATATATATATATATATATATATATATATATATATATATACACATACACACACACACACTTAATTAATCAATGAACATATCCGGAAAGAGAGGAAGATAATAATAATGATAATACATTTTATTTATGTAGCGCAGGCAGCCCGGTGGCTTAGTGGTTGGCATGTTTGCCTCTCAGCACTAGGGATTCCCGTTTCGATTTCCCAATCTGGGTGGAGTTTGCATGTCCTCCCCGTGTCCGCGTGAGTTTTCTCTGGGTTCTCTGGTTTCCTCCCACAGTCCAAAAACATGGATCAAGGTCAAATGAATTCTCTAAATTGCCCCATATAGAGTGTGTCTGTGTGAGAGTGTGTGCCCAGTAATAGATTGCCCCCTGTCCTGGGTGTATCTGCCCAGCGTCCGAAACGTTCTTCTCTGGATGAAATGGGGAACCCCACCACGACCCTAATAGAGGATAAAGCGGAAGATGATGGATGGATGGAATTATAAAACAGACTTGCATTTGCTGTGGAGTAAACGTTACTCTGGTCTGAAGAGCTCCCCCTGGTGTTGCAAACTGGTAAACGCATCAGTTATTTATTAACTTTATCAAGTACATTTTTAATTATTAACTTTGAAATGTTAAAAAAGTACGTACGATCTCCACTGGCCGAGAACGCCAGCTTCCTGCAGGACTTCAGATGATGACCTGATGACCACAGCTCCCGGTTCTCCCCCTCAGTGCAGGAGTATCTGTATCTGCAGTGTACACACACACACACACACACACATCACACACACACACACACAAGAGGACATGCTAGATCAATCGGTTCTATAAAAAAGGGAATTCGGTTCTATTAATAAACTTGGTTGGGGGTGTGTTGCAGCTCCCACAGCTTCCAAAAGGCTTTCTACAACATTTTGGAGTGTGAGTGTGTGTGTGTGTGTGTGTGTGTGTGGGAATGTCCACTTATCCGGAGAGCATTTATGACATTATGATCCACCACCTGCACCATCCCAGAGGTGATGGATGGGGATGGGATTAGAGCTCTGAAGTTCCTCCACACCAAACTTGCACAATCACGCCGGGACACAATCACCTCACAACAGTAACACGGCCTTCCCCAAACTGTTGCCATTAAGATGAAAGCATACGATTGTCCAAAATGCAATTCTCTGCACTTGACCTCATTCCTTGTAACAACAACGTGACCTGGAACCATCACAGCCGAGCACACGTCTCTAAAGCTTACAGGTAGATGTCTCCGTCCATGTCCCCCGCCGCGATGACGTCCTCTTTGGGATGAAACGCCAGCGTGTTGACGATGGCCTCCTGCTTGATGTCCTCGGGGGTCTCCCGGAGCTTCGGCGGTCGGGGCTCATCATCGGAGTCCTCCTGACAGGACACGGGAGAGGAGTGAGGACGGCTGTAACCCTGCACGTGACATGTGACCTGATTCCTAACACATTACAAACGTAATTACAGGTAACGAGGTATTAATGAACAAGGTCCGGTCAGGGTGGGGTGGGGTGAGTTTGGGGTGGAGGAACCCGACTGACCCACACGGAGACCATAATCCTATCCTCTGAGATGAATTAGAACTGAGACTGTGAGCCAGGACATCCTCCCAGGTGTCGGACCTCATAAGGACGTGGGATCATGTGACTCGGTCCACTTTAAATGAAGAACTAATAATATCACACACAGCTTTATGTTTGCATGTTCTCCCCTTCTCCATGTGGGTTTACTCCCACAGTCCAAAAACATGGATTCAAGGTGAATTGGTAACACTAAATTGCCCCAAATAGAGTGTGTGTGTGTGACTGAGTGTGTGTCCAGTAATAGATTGGCATCCTGTCCCGGGTGTACCCCAGAATGTTCTCCCCTGGTTGGGAATGGGGAACACAACACCAACCCCCCCCACCCATCCCCCGGTGGTCCTGCCTCTGTCTGACCCACACAGACTCCTGAACTCAGTCCTATCCCTCGAGATGAATTGGAACTCAGACTGCGAGCCACGACATTCTCCACCCAGGTGTCTGACCTCGTAAATTCTCTACAGACGTCGGATCACGTGACTCTTTAAACACAAACCTCACAGATCACCTCGAGATGGATTTTCGGGCGCTGGGCAGATACACCCAGGACAGGGGGGCAATTTTTCACTGGACACACACTCTCTCACACACACACACAAACACTATATGGGGCAATTTGGAGACCTCAATAGACCTTGATCCATGTTTTTGGACTGTGGGAGGAAACCGGAAAACCCTGAGGAAACCCATGCGGACACAGGGAGGACATGCAAACTCCACCCAGATTGGGATTCGAACCGGGAATCCCCAGCGCTGAGAGGAGAACATGCTAAATCACTAAGCCACCAAGCCGCCCGCCTCACACAAATCAATTTAAATAAATCATTATGTTAATATCACACAGCTGGAGAATTAATTAATGAAGCATCATTAAAACCTACATTCTGATCTGCGATGCGGGGGGGATCTTCTTCAGTAGCACTGTCACGTGTTCGCTCGGGCGCCGCCATGTTGTTTATGATCCTCCGCCTTAAACCTCCACCTACGGTGGCCTGGACAACGAAAGCCGTTTTCAAGAGCGCCCGGAAAACGTTGTGATTATCAGTTTACAAGGCACCACGAACTTTATTTATTCAATAATTATCATCCACTTTATCCTCTACTAGGTTCCCGTTGAGGGGTGGGGTGGGGTGGGGGGTTCTCCATGCCCGTCAAACATTCAATCCATGTTTTTGGACTGTGGGAGGATACCAGAGAACCCGAAGGAAACTCGCACGGACACGGGGAGGACATGCAAACTCCACCCAGATGGGGATTCAAACCTGGGGCCCCAGCTCTGAGAGCAGAACATGCCAAACCACTAAGCCTCCGTGCCCCACGGGACCACACATTTCAACCCATTCTAATTCTGTTAGTTTAAAGTATTAAGTTATTAAATAGTGTCTGTAATCGATCAGATTAAAAAAAAAAAAAAGTTATTAAAGCTTCAAGCTGTAATCTAATTTACTACAGAGATGTTTTATTATCAGATCTCAAATGAATAAATGTAAATGTAAATATCGTCAGCCTGTTTTCTATTATTATCATCATCATCATCATTATTATTATTATTATTATTATTAATTACTTGCCACCCGGCGGCACGGTGGCTTAGTGGTTTAGCATGTTCTCCTCTCAGCGCTAGGGATTCCCGGTTCGAATCCCCATCTGGGTGGCGTTTTCATGTTCTCCCCGTGTCTGCGTGGGTTTTCTCCGGGTTCTCCGGTTTCCTCCCACAGTCCAAAAACATGGATCAAGTCTATTGAATTCTCCAAATTGCCCCATATAGAGTGTGTGTGTGTGTGAGTGAGTGTGTGCCTAGCGATGGATTGGCGCCCTGTCCTGGGTCTATCTGCCCAGCGCCCGAGACGCCCCTGGATGGGCATGGGGAACCCCACCGCGACCCTAATAGAGGGTCAATTAATTGACTTATTAGTGGTAATTAATTAATTTTGTTTTCCATAGATAAATTGCCCATTTCCTCCTAAATTTTACTTCACAAGCAGAATTAATTTAGAATAAAGTCATTTAACACGATATATTAAAAAGTCTATTTTTAGATTCTGCTTGTTTGTGTTTTAATTAACGGAGATATTTGAGCGTGAGCTTCTGTGATTCTGAAATAAAACGATTGTTTTGCTTTTAAACGATGTTTTTTGCTTTGCTTTGCTTTGTTTTTTGTTTTTTTAATCGAATGTAGATATGAATTCTTTGATTGCTGGTTCGTGATTTTTCTTTAAAGCTGCAGACACTAGATGACAGCAGAACCACGTGGTGCATCAAAAAACACACACAGCCCACTGCAGTTTGTCTCCGTCAGGATTTATAGGCTGGAAGATTTAGTTAGTTTAGTTTTGTTTAGTGTGAATCTGGGATTCGAACCCACACATATAGTGCAGATCTGTTGCACCTCCAGGAAACAGGATGACAGGATGTCCTGGTCCAAGAAGGGCTGCCACCTTTTAGAAATAAAAATAATGTGATGATAAGGTGATTATGACCAGATATATTTATCCATACATTATTATTATAATATACATATATATATAAGGGCGGCACGGTGGCTTAGTGGTTAGCACATTCGCCTCTCAGCGCTAGGGATTCCCGGATCCCCATCTGGGTGGAGTTTCCATGTTCTCCCCGTGTCTGCGTGGGTTTCCTCCGGGTTCTCCGGTTTCCTCCCACAGTCGAAAAATCATGGATCAAGTTAATTGAATTCTCAAAATTGCCCCATATAGAGTGTGTCTGTGTGAGTGAGTGTGTGCCCAGCGATGGATTGGCGCCCTGTCCTGGGTCTATCTGCCCAGCGCCCGAGACGTTCTCCCCTGGATGGGCATGGGGAACCCCACCGCGACCCTAATAGAGGATAAGCGGGAGATAATGAATGAATGAATATATATATATATATATATATATATATATTATACTATATAATATAAATAAGGGCCACCCATCACGGCTCCTCAGGGCCCTGACCCCCACGGGTCCGACTCCCAGGTTGCTGAGGGCAACCGCAGCGATGATCAGTTTTATTTTGTGACGTGTTTTTTTATTTAGCTTTTAAAATTTAAAGCTAAAGGTTTAATGACCAATAAACAGATTCTATAATAAAGTGCAGCGAATTAATAAAATTCTGTAAACAAAATTCTGTTCGTGTGGAGTGTGCAACAATCAATTCAAAATATTAAACTACATAATTAAATTAAGAACATAATATATAACTGCTGTGGCAACTAAGATGGGTTATCATTAAACAGTCAAAATAATAATAAAATTTGTGTAATTATCACTGTACACCGTAAGCCAGGATTACTTTTAATAAAATGTAATACATGTATAAACTTAAGATGACGTCACTGAAAATGCAAAGTGATCGCCCTCAAAAATGCAAGTTGCTTAAACATATTGTTTTTGTCCGTTCAATTTCAAATATTAAAGTAAATAAATATTGAATTCTCTTTAATTCGAGTTTATGTAATTAATTTATCAGTTTAATAAATTTAGTTTAGTATTATTATTATTTTAAAATATTTACTCAAAATACAACATGAATGTCACAGGAACATCACACCCCGAACAGAATACAGGGTTTTATAAACGTATTGTTTTTAAGTGACAATAATCCTCAACAAATAAATACATTTTATTTAATATCAATTTTATTTGATATTTTATTTAAAGTCTAACTGTAAATCCATTAGCTTGATTAATTATGTAAATGTCTGTATATATTAATTATATTGTCTGATACTGCTGTAGGTTTAATAAATAATAATTCGACTTAAAAAACGAAACTTCCCAAATAATCGTTTATTCGAATAAAATAAGCTGCATTGCGCCGATGTGCGTGAACGGGTCTGAATTGGCAACAGCGTCCTCTATGGTCACACTCTGGAGTCTCCATGTCCTCCCCGTGTCCGCGTGGGTTTCCTCCGGGTGCTCCGGTTTCCTCCCACAATCCAAAAACATGGATCAAGGAGAATTGAGTTCTCCAAATTGCCCCATATAGTGTGTGTGTGTGTGTGTGTGTTTCCAGTGATAGATTGCCCCACTGTCCTGGGTGTATCTACCCAGCGCCCGAAACATTTTCCCCTGGATGGGCATGGGGAACCCCCCCCACAACCCCAATAGAGGATAAAGCGGAAGATAATGGATGGATGGAAATCGTTGTAATGAATTCTGTCAGGGATGCGAAGATTTTAGGGTCTGAATTGGCAACAGCGCCCTCTATGGTCACATAATGTGATGTGTTTAGAAGCAGGGGAGGGGTCGTGTGTTTTTAACCATTATTGTTAGGTTGAGTGTTGATGGAATTTTTACGGGACGGGTAGCGACCCGATTCTGAATTGTTAATCTAGTTAAATTGTGGTTCTAATGTTCCTTTCCTTTAGGACCGAACGACACCTGGTGCAGGAGCATCTCTGCGCATCCTCCACCCAAATCCCACAGGAAAGCTCCAGGGGCGGGGTCGGGGGTGCTTCCCTAAAGCCTTCCATCCTCCTGAATGTACCCACTGTGAGGGGACGCCTCGCCCCCTACTGGGTGCCCCGCCTCGGGCTCCGTCTACCCTTTCAGAATGTCAGGGTTCTCCATGCATTAAATCGATTCCCAATGGCCGGCCCCGCAGAGAGAACCCCACACAGACCTCAGAACGCTGGAAATAAAGGGTCTGAGGACCAATGAAGAGCGGATATATAATCCTGTTCCTGTCCTCGTCAAGGTTCTGCGAAAGGTTCTCCACGTGGACGGAGGGCTGACACGGACCTGAGACTCTAAAGTCCAGCATGAACTGGAACATCAGATGGATGAGACTGCATGGTGGTGGGGCACTGATGTTGGATAAGTGGACCTGACTCACAATGTTATCTTCCACTTTATCCTCTATTAGGGCTGCGGGGGGGGGGGGGGGGTTGTTCTCCATGCCCATCCAGAGTAAAACATTTCGGGTGCGGGGCAGATACACCCAGGACAGGGTGCCAATCTATCACAGGGCACTCACTCACTCACTCAAACACACTCTATATGGGGCAATTTGGAGAATTAAATTGACGTTGAATCCAAGTTTTTGGACTGTGGGAGGAAACTGGAGAACATGGAGAAAACCCACGTGGACACGGTGAGGACATGGAAACTCCACCCAGATGGGGATTCGAACCGGCAATCCCCAACGCTGAGAGGAGAACATGCTAAACAACTAAGCCATTATGCCACACCATTCATTCATCCATTATCTTCCGTTTTTATCCTCTATTAGGGTTGCGGTGGGGTTCCCCATGCCCCTCCGGGGGAGAACGTTTTGGGCGCTGGGCAGATACACCCAGGACAGGATGCCAATCAATCACTGGACACACACTCACACTCTATATGGGGCAATTTGGAGAATTCAATTGACCTTGATCCATGTTTTTGGACTGTGGGAGGAAACCGGAGAACCCCGAGGAAACCCACGCAGACACGGGGAGGACATGGAGACTCCACCCAGATTGGGATTCGAACTGGGAATCCCTAGTGCTAAGAGGAGAATATGCTAACCACTAAGCCACTGTAGAAGGAGGAGAAGAAAGGCCTTCCCCAAACTGTTCCCACCATGAAATTGTTCTAAATACCTGATTCGGTGCTTGATTTCCTTCCACTGGAGTTTTTAGAAGCGGGTGGTGGTGCCGTGATCGGTGCCTCACAGCGGGACGGTCTCGAGTTGGACGTCCGACACGTTCTCCAGGTCCTGTCTGTATGGGTGCTGTATCTAGAGATTAAAAATACTTAATTGCCCCAGTCATGAGAAGTGTTGTGTCAGTGCAGGTACCAGCGCTGGATCAGCAGAGGTGGGGCACCAGGAGCAACATCTGGTGGAAAACCAAGTTGAATTTGCAGATCTCCTCCACTGTGACACCCCCTACTGGCAACATGCACCAATTACAAAACGAGAACCGACCCAGCTCCATTTTCAGAAGATTATTTGTGATTTTGGAACACCCCACTGATGCAGAACCCTCGGTGGTGGTCCCAGTCCTGCTTCTGTCGTCATCAGGGTTCCTTGCAGAACCTTCAGAGTTCCCACTCGACGTTCTCAAGTACAGAAGACTAGAATGAGATCAACAGGAACCCTACAGAGTCTTATTGAAAACATGGAATCGGAACGTGGTGGATGCTTTTTGGGACGCATACAGAACCTTATTGAAAACATGGTGGTGGATGCTTTTTGGGACGCATACAGAACCTTATTGAAAACATGGTGGTGGATGCTTTTTGGGATGCATACAGAACCTTATTGAAAACATGGTGGTGGATGCTTTTTGGGACGCATACAGAACCTTATTGAAAACATGGTGGTGGATGTTTTTAGGACGCATACAGAACCTTATTGAAAACATGGTGGTGGATGTTTTTAGGACGCATACAGAACCTTATTGAAAACATGGTGGTGGATGTTTTTTGGGACGCATACAGAACCTTATTGAAAACATGGTGGTGGATGTTTTT
>JAFMOD010000744.1:255651-280452 GCA_019802435.1 Corydoras maculifer
TCTCCAATCGACTTACCCCGTAACCTCCACCATCTCTCCAACGACTCACTCCGTAACCACCACCATCTCTCCACCCGACTCCGTAACCTCCACCATCTCTCCACCCGACTCCGTAACCTCCACCATCTCTCCAACCGACTCCGTAACCTCCACCATCTCTCCAATCGACTTACCCCGTAAGCTCCACCATCTCTCCAACGACTCACCCCGTAACCTCCACCATCTCTCCACCCGACTCCGTAACCTCCACCATCTTTACAACCGACTCACCCCGTAACCTCCACCATCTCTCCACCCGACTCCATAACCTCCACCATCTTTCCAACCGACTCACCCCGTAACCTCCACCATCTCTCCACCCGACTCCATAACCTCCACTATCTTTCCAACCGACTCACCCCGTAACCTCCACCATCTCTCCACCCGACTCCGTAACCTCCACCTTCTCTCCACCCGACTCCGTAACCTCCACCATCTCCATTACCTCCAGCGACTCTCCAACTGACTCGCTCTGTAACCTCCACCGACTCGCTCTGTAACCTCCACCATCAGGCCTCTACAACTGATTCAAAACCCTGTTCAACCACCCAAGTGAATCATGTGACTCCACCTCTCCTCTCTGATTGGCTCCCTGTAGCTGCTGCATTCAGACGCTAACCCCTGGATCTGGCCCCTCTGACCTTCACTCTAGATTTTAAAACACACTCCGACTCGTTCACTACGTTCTAGTGATGAATGTCGCCTGGTGGCGCAACCTCACTCTTACTCCGTATGGTTCTCCACTGATCAACGGTGGAACCGTCTTCCCAACTGTCCGTAACGCTGAGTCAGCATCGTCAAGAAACATCTCAGAACACGCCTTATCCACAAACAACTGATATAAAAAAATGTATATAAATAAGTTATTTAATTAAATATTAAAATATTTAATAAGATGCGGGTTGGTTTTTGGTTGTTCTGCCACTCCTGACTGTTGTTCTCTTTCATATAAAAGCATCCGCTAAACGTCTAAACGTAAATATAATACAATTATAACGTAATTGAATGTAAATGGATGCCGCAGACTGAATAATCACCTCCACGCTAAGACTCATCCACCACCCTAATGGCTCTATAAAGCGCCCCCGCTCCGGTTTAAAGGCATCACGGGTGTGAGGGTCAGTCGCAGTTCTGAGGAAAGCGTCTCCGATGGGCCGCGGTATCGGCGCGGCACACGGGAGAAGGTGGAGCCATCCATCACACTGATACCTGCTCGCCTGTGATGGATGGATGGATAGTGGCGTGAACTCAATAACGCGCGCTCTCTCTCGGGTTATTCACAGATCAGCGAGCAAGCGCCGCTAATAAAGTGATGAAACGCTCCGCTGTCCTCGTGTGCATTAGCCCTCCAGCCTCAGCATCCTCAGCATCAGCATCAGATCGTTTGTGAGCAGCCTTCACCGAGCGGACAGCAGGATGGGGGGACGCAGTCTACACAGCATGTCTCAGAATTTATAATCCCAACAATAGATTATAATCTAAAACCTTAACTTTGGACCTCCGAGGTATATGTGGTTTTCAGTCCTCGGGCAGAATTATATATAAATATAATTTTGGCATGTTCTCCTCTCAGTGCTGGGGATCCAGGTTCAAATCCCAATTTGGGTGGAGTTTGCATGTTCTCCCTGTGTCCACATGGGTTTCCCCCGGGTTCTCTGGTTTCCTCCTCATGGATACAAAGTGAATTGAATGCCCTAAATTGCCACAAATATAGTGTGTGATGGAGTGTGCCCAGCAATAGATTGCCCCCTTGACCTGGTGATATTTGCCCAAACGTTCTCCCCTGAATGGGCATGGGCTTGGGGGAACTACCCCCATCCCCAACGATCCTAGTAGAGGATTACGCATTCATTCATTCATTCATTATCTCCCGCTTATCCTCTATCAGGGTCGCGGTGGGGTTCCCCATGCCCATCCAGGGGAGAACGTCTCGGGCGCTGGGCAGATAGACCCAGGACAGGGCGCCAATCCATCGCTGGGCACACACTCATTCACACAGACACACTCTAAACGGGGCAATTTTGAGAATTCAATTAACTTGATCCATGTTTTTGGACTGTGGGAGGAAACCGGAGAACCCGGAGGAAACCCACGCAGACACGGGGAGAACATGGAAACTCCACCCAGATGGGGATTCGAACCAGAAATCCCCAGCGCTGAGAGGCGAACGTGCTAACCACTTAGCCACCGTGCCGCCGAGGATTAAGCAGACGATACTAAATGAATTTATGAATGTTAATGTTACTATTTAAATTATTATAATGACTCTGCATTGGGACTCCGATTGCCATGACCAGCTGGTTGTATGATTTAGGGTGAGGTTCTCCTCACTCACCTGCAGAAGCACTGTGGGATCTCCCCCAGGCCGTAGAGGGGGAACAGGAAGGGCGTGTTGCCGTAGCGACCCAGGCAGCGCAGGAAGTGCTGGGTGGCCTTCAGACCATCCCCGGTGGCCGCGCCCGCGCTAACCATGGCGATGGAGTGCAGGACGAAGTGCCGCAGGTTCTCCGTCAGGTTCCTCGTCTTCAGGAACTCCGAAAAGGATCGCTCTGAGAAGTCTGGAACGGGATGGGAACGGGTCAGACCCCGGTCTCCCCTGAGCCCCTGGGAACCTTCTAATTTCAAACATGATGTACAGAGAGCTGGGATAGGCTGTAAATCAATCACTCCCACTGAGAACACCATATCGGGTCGCTCGGGATTAACTGGACTAATCCAGAACTCCGGATTATCACGGAACGCCGTGTCATGACGATGACACACATGGATGTTCGGGAGAGCACTCATGAGGTCAGGCACTGATGTTGGGCTGGGTTCAAGATCTAGGTACCCTCAACTCGACCCGATCACATATTTATAAACGGACGGTGGATTCGTCCTTTCCCAAACTGTTTCCATGGAAAAAGAAGCATGTGTGCTTTAGACATACATGGCAACCTGGGACTGAATAAACAAGAGGCATGTCCTCATACTTTTTACCATATATATAAATATATAGTACTTTACAACGTGAGAACCAAAGTCCATTAGAACAGTTTGCAGAGACTAATTAGTGTAACTCATTTAGGGTTTGATAGAGAGAGAGAGAGAGAGAGAGAGCGGGCGAGAGAGAGCGTCATACCGTGGAATTCCTCTGGGTGCTGCTCAAAGTCCAGGCAGAACGTGAGGAACTTCATCAGCATGCGCTTCTCCACCACGGTCAGCTGCTTACTGCCGAACACGTCTGCTCGAGAACACGGAACCTGAGCGGAGAGAGAGAGAGAGAGAGAGAGAGAGAGACAGAGAGGGAGGGAGGGAGGGGGTGAGAGCGGACCGGGTGGAGAAGGAAAGATCCCCATGAGGATGGACCCTGTAGTTCTACATTCCCGTTCTGTAGTTCCTTTGTTCTCAAACACAGCAGATAAGATTCAGGTGGTGGATGAGATGGCGCACTGGCGTGGTGGTGGTGGTGGCCCCAGACCTCACGGTGGCTTAGTAGTTGGCATGTTCTCCTCTCAGCGCTGGAGATCCCAGTTCGAATCATAATCTGTGTGAAGTTTGCATGTTCTTCCACAGTCCAAATATATCGATTTAAGTTGAATTGCTCTAAATTGCCTCATATAGTGTGTGTTTGTGCGAATGTGTGCCCAACGATATGTCCTGGGTGTATCTTTCCAAGGCCTGAAACACCCCCCCCCTCCCTGCAACTACCCCTCTAGTACAGGATTAAGTGAAAGATAATAAATGAATAGGGCGGCACGATGGCTTAGTGGTTGGCATGTTCTCCTCTCAGTGCTGGAAAACCATGTTTGCATGTTCTCCCCATGTCTGTGTGGGTTTCCTCCGGGTTCTCCGGTTTCAGTCCAAAAAACATGGATTACATGTTTAACAGTAACAGTCCAAAAAACATGGATTCAAGGTCAATTGTGTTCTCCAAATTGCCCCATATAGAGTGTGTCTGTGTGAGTGAGTGTGTGCCCAGCGATAGATTGCCCCCCTTGTCCTGGGTGTATCTGCCCAGTGCCTGAAACGTTCTCCCCTGGAAGAGCATGGGGAACCTGCCATGACCCTAATAGAGGATAGTTTCAGTATAAGTGGAAGATAATGGATGGATGGATGGATTCAAGGTGAATTGAAAGCTCCAAATTTAAATCCAAATCCCAATCTGTGAAGTTTGCATGTTTTCCCAATGTCCAAATACATGAATTTAAGGTAAATTGCTCTAAATTGCCCCATATTAGTGTGTGTGTGAATGAGTATGTGCCCAATGATAGATCGGTGCCCCGTCCTGGGTGTATCTGCCCAGCATCTGTAACGTTTCCCCCTGGACGGACATGGGACCCCCCTGGATGGACATGGGACCCCTCACAGAGGATTAAGCAAATGATACTGAATGAACTTGAACTTTTTTTTTTAAACACCTGTGGGATGAATGAGAACAGCGACTATGAAGCAGAAAACCTTCCACAATGCACAGAAGCGGCCATAGGGGGCGCTACAAACGAGGAACCAAGTTAGACAGTTCCAGTATGTGTCCTAAAGTTTTTTTTTCTTCTCTAAAGTGTACATCCATGAGCAAATCCATCCATCTAGAACATTCCGTACACTGTGGGAGTGACGCTGTTCTTTTTTAGAACCCTAAAAAAAAAAAACACTTTTCATGTCTTCATGTACATGGTACCCCCCCCCCCCCCCCCACCGGTACTGTTCATGGTGTTTTATTACGGTTATAAAATCCTGGTTCACTTAAAAACATCCATCCATCCATTATCTTCTGCTTTAACCTCTATTAGGGTCGCGGGGGGGTGGGGGGTGGGTTCCCCATGCCCATCCAGAGGAGAACGTCTTGGGCGCTGGGCAGATACACCCAGGACAGGACACATCACTGGACACACACTCACTCACACCCACATGCTCTATGTGGGGCAATTTGGAGAACTCAATTAACCGTGATCCATGTTTTAGGACTGTGGGAGGAAACCGGAGAACCGGGAGGAAACCCACGGAGACACGGGGAGAACATGGAAACTCCACCCAGATGGGGATTCGAACCGGAAATCCCTAGCTCTGAGAGGAGAACATGCTAAACTACTAAGCCACCGTGCCGCCTGCTCTTAAAAATATAATAATTCATTCATTCATTATCTTCCGTTTCATCCTATATTAGGGTCGTGGGGAGATGGGGGGTCCCCCATGCCCATCCAGGGGAGAACATTTCAGGCGCTGGGCAGATACACCCAGGACGGAGGGGGGGCAACCTATCGCTGGGCACACACTCACTCACACACTCTACATGGGGCAGTTTGGATAACTCAATTGACCTGATCCATGTTTTTGGACTGTGGGAGGAAACCGGAGAACCTGGAGGAAACCCAAGGGGACACGGGGAGAACATGGAAACTCCACCCAGATGGGGATTCGAACCAGGAATCCCTAGTGCTGAGAGGAGAACGTGCTAAACCACTAAGCCACCGTGCCGCCTGCTCTTAAAAACATAATAATAATAATAATGATATTTAAGTAAATTTAAAAAAAGGTTCTTGCCGCACCCCCAGTCCTTTGGCCCAGCGCTGTGATCGCACTCCCAATTCATCTCCACTTCACGTACGTCCCCCCCCCCTTTTTTTATCTCATACAAAGGCCCCGTCCCCCGTCACCAGATCAGTGGAGGTTGCACGGCAACAATGCGAGTTAATTAGGTTCTCCGTTCCCAACTTCTATTAGTTCTGGAATTTCACACACAGTCCTCGTCGTTCGTCCCCGCCGCCGTGGCTCTATGTGGCGCCTGCCCATCATGGGCGCTCGAGCGCTCGGAACGCTGCTGCACGGCGCGGTTGCCCCACCTCACCCCCCACCTCATCCCGGCTGGCATGCGGAGATTTCCCAGCGTGTTGGAACCGGGTGTTACCTCTGAACGGCTCAACGACGGAACGGAGATAAGACACGCCCGAGGACGGGGAGACGGGGAGACGGGGAGACGGGGGGGGGGGGGGTTTGGGGGTGAGAACTAATTAAAATAGGTTAGGACTTGACGGGATTCCACATTGAGAACATGGAGAACGTCTTAGCACCAAGAACGGGTCACATCCCCCCCCCCCCCCCCCCCCCCCCCCCCCCCCCCCCCCCCCCCCCCCCCCCCCCCCCCCCCCCCCCCCCCCCCCCCCCCCCCCCCCCCCCCCCCCCCCCCACTCTGCCGTTGCGGCAGGTCAGGATGGAGGAGACGTTCTTGAACTCGGCGTAGCGGCTGACGTTGGATTTGATGAGCAGGTCCACCAGAGAACCGCGAGAGTACAGCAGCTGTGAGGTCAGAGGTCAGCACATTAACATCGGGGATGATCCGGCAGTATGAGTGTCCATCCATAACACAACACTGACCCCATCAGACCAGGACAGAGACAAACCAAGACAGGGACAGAGACACAGAGCGAGACAGAGACCGAGACCGAGACCGGGACCGGGACCGAGACGGAGCCTGAGACGGAGCCCGAGACGGAGACAGTAACAGAGAGACTAAAGACTAAAACTGAAACGGAGATCAAGAGGCACAGAGTCCGAGACAAAGACTGAGACAGAGTCAGAGACAGGGTCAGAGAATGAGATAGAGACAAAGCCGGAGTCCAAATCAGAGCGTCCTCACCTTTGAAATCAGATCGATGTTGAAGCGGCGTCCCTCCTTCAGCAGTTTGTTGAACGTTATTTTCTGTCTCACCGGGATCACAGACGGGCTGCTGATTGGCGGCTGCTCACCGTCGCCCTCTTCTGATTGGCCGGGCTCCTGGGCGTGGTCCTGATGCTGCAGCTCGGGTTCTTCTTGCGTTTCGGTCTGTGTTTCTGAAAGGTCTCCGTGGCCGTCGGCTGCGTCCTCAGAACCTGAGGGTGTCCTCGTCCCCGGAGCCTTCAGCTCCTCCGTCTCCACAGGGTCCTCACTGCAGGCGGGACCGATTATTCAGCTACGAGCACACCGGCACCACCCCCACCACCAGCACCACCACCAGCACCACCCCCTCCACCAGCACCCCGCCCCACCACCACCACCATCGGTTCTAAATAGGATTTCACTCGGCCGACTCGTCCATGGGGGGCGCAGAACCTACCTGGCGTAAGAGAACACCTCCAGATTGGATATGGAGGAGTCCACAGAGTTGAGCGGCACCACCTCCTCTCCACCCTCGATCTTCTCGCTCCAGTCCTGCTCCGGATCGGTGCACAGGTTCTGCTGAGCCTGCAACCCACAGGTCCATACCGCTTCAGACACATAAAGAAGCGAGCAGAACACCGGTGTGAGGATGCAGAGGGACAAACCTTGTGCTCCTCGATCCACGACAGCAGGCCATTAAAGGTGAAGCTCGCCCAGTTTCCGGCATAGTAGCTCCTCCTGTAACCAAACATCAAAGGGCCCAAATCTATCACATTAAAAGTCATATTTACACGTTCTGGTTCCTCTGATGTTCAGCTGGTTAGAACCTCAAAAGTATATGACCATCCTTATGTCACTTGAGGTTACCACAACTACCATAATCCCATATAAGGAAAGGTTTCCACAACTACTGGAAAGCCTCTAAAACAACGGTCGCGATTAACAACTATAAACTATAAAAAACGGTTGCCATAACTACTATAATCCCTCATTAACAAAAGTTGCCATAATTACTATCACCCCTTAAAAAACAACAGTTGCCATGACGACTAAAACCCCCTAAACACAGTGGCAATAATGACTATAATCCCTAATACACAGTTGTTATGACTGCCATAATCCCAAAAAATAATCTAATAGACAGTTGCCATGACCACCATAATCCCTCAAAACATTGACTGCCATGAACACTATAATCCCTCATTAACAACCGTTGCCATTATCACTACAATCCCACATAAACCGTTATTATAACTGCTATAATCCCTTAAAACATTGGTTGCCATGACTATTAAAACCCCCTCATTGACAACAGTTGTCATAACTGCTACAATCCATAATAAACAGTTGCCATGACCACTATAATCCATCAAAAACAGACTGCCATGACCACTATAATCCCACATTAATGAAAGCTGCCATGACCACATTAATCCCACATAAACAGTTACCATAACTGCTATATTCCTTTAAAGAACATTGGTTGCCATGACTACTAAAATCCCTCGTACACAATAGTGGTCATAACTGCTACAATCCATTATAAACAGTTGCCATGACAAATATAATCCCTCATAAACCACTTCCATAATCCCTAATAAAAAGTTGCCATGACTACTATAAACCCTCAAACTACGGTTACCATGACAACTACAATCCTGTACAAAGCAGAGTTGAAACTGCTAGTTGCCACAACTACTATAATCTACTCAAAAATACTTTTCTTTAGTAAACTGATATCTAATCAACTCCAACCCCTAATCATTCATTATTATAAAACAACCTCACACAGCCCTCAAGAACCTGAAGTGATGTCTCACCGGTCCAGGTGCAGAACCTTCTGTCCGACCCGCGAGCAGGCGGCGGCGACGACAGACTCGGCGAGGCCTAGAGACAGAAGAGGACAGCGGACATCGTGGTTAACGGACCTGTCGAAAACGAAATGGCTCCTTCTATTTATTCTATCCGCTCTGGTTTTTATCTCGCTCGGTGATGGCGGTGAGCGCCTTCGCAATTACGCTGCTGCAATCATACAGGGCATTACGGGGGTTCCACTCGCCATGGCGCAGGACGTCCGTCCCGGAGACGAAGAGGAGGAGGAGGAGGAGGCAGAGTATTAAATGCAATGAGATGATGATGAAGTGATTCCACCTAACGTTCCACAGAACCATCGCTTACACCAGCGTTTAAAGAACCCGGAGCGTCTAAAGAACCAGGAGCGTTTAGAGAATGTTTAAAGAACCCGGAGCGTTTAGAGAACGTTTAAAGAACCCGGAGCGTTTAGAGAACGTTTAAAGAACCCGCAGCGCTTAGAGAACCTGGAGTGTTGAGAGAACCCGGCACGTTTAGAGAACCTGGCCCGTCTAGAGAACCCAGCACGTTTAGAGAACGTTTAAAGAACCCGGAGCGCTTAGAGAACCTGGAGTGTTGAGAGAACCCGGCACGTTTAGAGAACGTTTAAAGAACCCGAAGCGTTTAGAAAACCTGAAGCGTTTAGAAAACCCGAAGCGTCTAAAGAACCCGGAGCGTTTAAAGAACCCGGAGCGTCTAAAGAACCCGGAGCGTTTAAAGAACCCGGAGCGTCTAAAGAACCCGGAGCGTTTAGAGAACATTTAAAGAACCCGGAGCGCTTAGAGAACCGGGAGTGTTGAGAGAACCCGGCACGTTTAGAGAACGTTTAAAGAACCCGAAGCGTTTAGAAAACCTGAAGCGTTTAGAAAACCCGAAGCGTCTAAAGAACCCGGAGCGTTTAAAGAACCCGGAGCGTTTAAAGAACCCGGAGCGTCTAAAGAACCCGGAGCGTTTGAAGAACCCGGAGCGTCTAAAGAACCCGGAGCGTTTAGAGAACATTTAAAGAACCCGGAGTGCTTAGAGAACCTGGAACGTTTAGAGAACCTGAAGCGTCTAAAGAACCCGGAATGTCTAAAGAACCCGGAACGTCTAAAGAACCCGGAGCGTTTAGAGAACACGGAACGTTTAAAGAACCCGGAGCATCTAAAGAACGTTTAAAGAACCCGGAGCGCTTAGAGAACCCGGAGCGTTTAAAGAACCTTGACCTTGATCCATGTTTTTGGACTGTGGGAGAAAACCGGAGAACCCGGAGGAAAGCCACAAAGACACAGGGAGAATATGCAAACTCCACCCAGATGGGGATTCGAACCAGGACTCCCTAGCGCTGAGAGGAGAACATGCCAAACCACTAAGCCACCGTGCCGCCCCGGAAGAAAATCCACGTCTATTATTAAAGGATCCCACAATGGGGCCTCCACCTGATATAACTGGCGCATTACCTACCACCTCCACCAGGATCTAGAACCAGAACACCAACCGCTCTGACCCTGTTTATTAATTACACCCGGCTTTATTTGAGGAAGCCCCCCCCCCCCCCTGCACTGTACCGTAGTAAAACTAAACACACAGAGACGTTCCAGCTGAAGACTGGTGACTCTGCACTGGACTTGAAAACAACTCCATTAAACCCCTGGAGCATGCCCATCCCTCCATCCTTCTTCTTCCTCATCTGGGCTCGCGGGCCCCTGTCGCACGCGCACGATGGAAAAGTGATTTATTCCGAGCGGGACGAGCGGTCCGCCGCATCCTCCTCGGCTCTGGCCGTTTAACTGATGGAGGATCCTACACTGGCAGGTTATAGCCTGCCAGACACCGACCATTTTACATGGTGGGGTGGGGTGGGGTGGGGTGGGGGTGCAAAGACAGATAGAGATTCAGCTTTTAACTCGGCTGCAAACCACATGTCCGCTTCATGGGGTGTGTAATCAGAGAATTTATTTAAATTCCTTTAACAGACAAACGCAAACACAACGTTTAATTACCAGTGGGGCATGTAAAGCACAGGGGGCAGGGGCATGTTTAACATTAGTGGCATTGACATGTTTAATGAAGAAGACATGGACATGTTTACCACTGTAAGAGGGGTATATGCATGTGTACAATAGGGGCATGGGCAATGGGCATGTTTACCATTGGAGGTATGGACATGTTAACCATTGAGGGCATGGGCTTATTAACTATTGCGGGCATGGGCATGTTTACTACTGGGGGCATGGGCTTATTAACTATTGCGGGCATGGGCATGTTAACCATTGGGAGCATGGGTATGTTTACTATTGGGGGCATGGGCATGTTAACCATTGGGAGCATGGGTATTTTTACTAAAGGGGGCATGGGCCATTGGAGGTATAAACATGTTATCCATTGGGGGCATAGGCATATTAACTATTGTGGGAATAGGCATGTACACCATTGGAGCATGGGCATGATAACTACTGGGGGCATGGGTATGTTTACTAAAGGGGGCATGGACATGTTTACCATTGGAGGTATTTACATGTTAACCATTGGAGGCATGGGCTTATTAACTATTGCAGGCATGGGCATGTATACCATTGGGGGCATGGGCATGATTACTACTGGGGGCATAGGTATGTTTACCATTGGGAGCATGGACATGTTAATGGGCATGTTCACTATTGTGGGCATGGACATGTTTACCATTGGAGGCATGGGAATGTTTAACACATGGTGCAGGTGCATGTTTACCATGGTCGGTATGGTCCTGCTGAAACAAACATGGCGTTCTTTAAGGCATCATGTCTCAGTACGAATCTCTGTATTGATGCCACCTTCACCCACATACACCCAAGTGAACAGTGCAGGGGGTGGGTAAACATGTCTCCTGATAACCCCCCTGAAATATAAAGCATATAAACGTGTTCCATCACAGGTTTTACTGACAATAAAGAGCCAACATCTTTACGGGAAGAAACCTGAATCTACATCTTCCTCAAATCCCCCCCGTCCCCCTGTCCCCCTGTCCCCCCCGATACCCTAAAGCATGTGCACTCTGCACACAATGAAGTTTTCATAATACGTCCTCTTTAATGTCATTTTTCGCCTATTGATCCCCCCCCCACCATTATGTTTGCTAAAGATAAACATTACCTGCCATAAACCACTAGTGCCACACAGACATGCCGGGCAATAAATAATAGATCACGGCCGGCGAGACTTTGATGAGCAAGCAAAGTCGCGAGACGCTCTCGGCGGGGAATCGTATGAAAACATAAATCATTCTTCATTTTTCAGACAACAATCCAAAATGGATTCCATCTCTGCACCTTGAAAGTCATTTGGCTCGTTATTTATAGTCCGAGCCCAAAGACAGACAGGGAGACGGGAGAGCGGAGTGTGGAGAGTCCACCGTCCCCCCCCCCCCCCCCCCCCCCCCCCCCCCCCTCCTCCCCCCCCCCCCCCCGTCAGGCATTTCCCCTCCCGCCCAACTCGGGGATTGTGGGGGGGGAAGGGGGGGCGCGGGAAAACGGGGGAGGGGGGGGGGGTTGGGGGTCGCGACCCCCCGCCCCGAAAACCCAAAACCCCCCCCCCCCCCGCGAGGTTCTAAAATACAGCCGTCTCTTTTTCTCCAGGGGAGAATGTTTCAGGCGCTGGGCAGACCCAGGACAGGACACCGATCTTTTGCTGGACACACAAACACCACTCTTATATGGGGCAATTCAGAGCATTCGCTTCACCTTCAATCCATTCTAAATTCTTTGGACTGTGGGAGGAAACCGGAGAACGTGAACATGGGGAGTTGGGGAGAACATGCAAATGCCACTCAGATCGGGATTCGAACCTGGATCCCCTGCGCTGAGAGAACATGCTTATCACTACACCACCAGGCCACCCTCTCATTAAGACTCCATCCATCCATTATCTTCCACTTTATCCTCTATTAGGGTCGCGGGGGGGGGGGGGGGATTCCCCATGCCAATCCAGGGGAGAACGTTTCGGGCGCTGGGCAGATACACCCAGGACAAGGGGGCAAACCATCACTGGCCACACACTCACAAGGGGCAATTTGGAGAACTCAAATGCCCTTGATCTATGTTTTTGAAATGTGGGAGGAAACCGGAGAACCCGGAGGAAATCCATGTTTTTGGACTGTAAGTAACCCACGCGGACACGGAGAGAACATGCAAACGCCACCCAGATGGGGATTCCAACCTGGATCCCCAGTGCCAAGAGGAGAACATGCTAATCACTACACCACCAGGCCACCCTCTCGTTAAGATTATTAATTAAATTTACACACACCGCCTGAGTGGACCTGACTGACAATCGATATCCCAATTCATCCGTCAGGATTATATTAGGTTAGGTTTGAGTGCGGTACACTGGGAATTTCAGGTTGGAGTTTGCATGTCCTCCCCGTGTCCATGTGGGTTACCCACAGTCCAAAAACATGGATTCAAGGTGAATTGAATGCTCTTAATTGCCCCATATGGAGTGTTTTTGTGTGTGTGTTGCCAGTGATAGATTGGCGTCCTGACCTCTTAGGGATTAGAACTGAGTCTCTGTAAAGGGTGAGTGTTCGGAACCCGGGGGTTTCGCCATGTGAGAGATCGCTCTTGTAAAAAAATAAATAAAAATGTAATGATGGTCAGGTGCGCGCCATAATCACAGGATTATGAATAGAACCCATTTAAGCTACAGGCAGCCCGGGTCGGCCCGTGATGAATAGTTATATTAAAGCGAGCCCGCGGTAACGGCCGGCGCGATCTCGCCGTCTCGCGCCTCCATTAGCGGTAAGTGAGCGTTAGCTCTGCTGGGGGGGGGGGGGTAATTGCGGCTCTCTGTCACTCTCGCGTTGGGAAAATGAACTTCATCGCAGTGATGACAATAAACCACGACAAGGCCAGCGGCACGTTTATTAAACCCGACGTTCCGATAGTACGAACTCACGAGCCAAGAGCGTCTAGGAAGAGCCGAAGGTACAAGTCAGTGGGGTGCAAATCTTGTGTGATTCGATCCGATTCTGATTTTCAAGGTCACGATTCGATTCAGAATCGATTTTTTCCGTGCAAATGCTCTTTAAATTGAGTTTACCGTATTTTCCGGACCATAAGGCGCACCGTATTATAAGGCTCAATTACGGACTCTATTTCTGTACGGTACTTATTCTGTACGGCACCGTATTATAAGGCACTTGCTAAAACATATGATCTACAAGAAAAGTAAAGGATGCAAAACAATGATTTATATTTGAAGTTTATTCTACTACTTGACGAAACGCACATTATTCTTAATCACTCTTCTCCCATTTTTAATATTTTAAATGAAGACCACTCGTACCACTGTCACTGCAGTACTGAAAATCATCCACCACCCTAATAAAACCATGATAACACCTGCTCTGTAGGGGTCCTGATCAATAGAGAACATACTAAAGAGGACTAACAAGTATTTTGAGGAACTGCTGAACTACAGAATGGACCTGTAGAACTACAAATCCCACCTGTATGGTGGTGTAGTGATGGTGGTGTGGCTGTTGCAGTTAGACGCTGAAGTCTACCACACGAGCCGACTTCAGACACGCTTTTAAAACCCAAACAATTAAACAGAAGGTGCCTTTAATCAGGAGCTAATCGCTCAGATGATGCGCCTCATTTAGGGCGTGCGCTGGGCGTGTCCCTGTTCTCATTCCTGACCGGAAAGAACGAAACCATGCTCGTCTGTGTAACCTTGACACAGAACCGTGTAGGAACAGAAATAGTCCCGGTTCTGCATGTCCCCGTCTCACCGGCAGCCCGGAGCCCAGCTGGAACGGTGGCCTGGTGAGAACGCCTTCAAAAGTGGGCCAGAGATCCTCGTCCGTGCCCCATCGATCACGACGAGGACGTCGAGGTTGGTCTCCTTTCATGCTCCCCTTCCACCAGGAAGGAGAAGGGAGCACCATCCACCACCCCAATAATACCTGACCTGTCCAGGGTCCTGATCATTAGAGGACAGTGTATTCAGGAGAACCTACAAATCACATGTTCAGGGTAAGAAGGCGGTCTATGAAGTGTGTGTGTGTGGGGGGGGGGGGGGTAGGATTACTAGTGACATGTTACAGAGTGTTATGATAAGTAAACGACCAATCAGGATATTTGCACAGAGGGCTTGTAATGTACACTGCCTCGCTTATCCATCGGCCACTAGAGGTCACTGTGTAACTGAAGCCATGCTGGAGGAACTGCTTCAACAGTGAAATTCATCCATCCATTATCTTCCACTTCATCCTCTATTAGGGTTACGGAGGGGTGGGGGGGTCCCCATGCCCATCCAGGGGAGAACGGTTCAGGCGTTGGGCAGATACACCCAGGACAGTGGGGGCAATCTATCACTGGGCACACACTCACTCACACAGACGCACTCTATATGGGGCAAATTAGAGATTATAATTGACCTTGCTCCATGTTTTTGGAATGTGGGAGGAAACCGGAGAACCCGGAGGAAACCCACACAGACACGGGGAGGACATGCAAACTCCACCCAGATGGGGATTCAAACCGGGAATCTCCAGCGCTGAGAGGAGAACATGATGAACCACTAAGCCATCGTGCTGCCCCCACATTGAAATTAATTAATTAAATGATTAATTCATTTATTACCTTCTGCTTAATCCTCTAGGGTCGCGGTGTGTGTGTGGGGGGGGGGGGGGTTCACCATGTCCATCCAGCGTTTTGGGGTCTGGGCAGATACACCCAGGACAGGGGGGCAATCTTTAGCTGGACAGATTTCAATATGGGGCAATTTAAGGCATTCAATTCACCTTGAATCCATGTTTTTGGACTGTGGGAGGAAATGGGGCATGGACACGGGGAGAACATGCAAACGCCACCCAGATCGAGAATCGAACCTGGATCCCCAGCGTTCGGGAGAACATGCTAATCACTACACCACCAGGCCACCCTCTCGTTAAGATTATGAATTAAATTTACACACACCTCAATGAATGTTTGCATGTTCTCCCCGTGTAACCATGTGGGTTTACTCCGGGTTCTCCGGTTTCTTCTCACAGTCCGAGAACATGGATTCAAGGTGAATTGAATGCTCTTATTAAGATAAGATACCTTTTATTGTCATTGCGCATGTGCAACGGAATTTGAGCATGCCCCTTATAGAGTGTGTCTGTGGTGCCAGTGCCACTGTCCTGGGTGTATCTGCCCAGCACCCCGAAATGTTCTCCCCTGGATGGGCATGGGGAACCCCCCCCCCCCCGCGCGCAACCCTAGTAGAGGATTAAGCAGAAGGGTGACATAGTGGTTTAGCAGGTTCTCCTTTTAGTGCTGGTGATCCAGGTTCGAATTTCAATCTAGGTGAAGTTTGCATGTTCTCCCCGTGTCCGCATGGGATTCCAGCGGGTTCTCCGGTTTCCTCCCACAGTCCAAAAACGTGGATTCAAGGTGAACTGAATGCTCTAAATTGCCCCATATAGTAAGTGTGTGATAGACTGGCGTCTTGTTCTGGGTGTATCCGCCCAGCACCCGAAATGTTCTCCCCTGGATGGGGGATGGGGCATGGGGCATGGGGCATGGGGCATCCCCACCCCCCACCCCCGCGACCCTAATAGAGGATAAAGCGGAAGATAATGGATGAATAGTTAAAGGGGGGGTGTACGGACAACCGTTACAAACCGACCCCGCACTCATTGCATTGATTTCTGACAGAACCACACCCGGATTACCGTGACGACCTGGAACTACGGCGCATTGATGTCGAGGCTCGAACCAGAGTTTTTAAAAACTAGAAATTTTAAATTAACAGCAAAATATGTGAATTTTAAAGCCCGGACTCAGTGATCAGTCTTCCGGACAGTGGATGACGCGGGCGTTAGCGTTAGCATGCAGCGTAGTCGCCTCAGACAGCGCCGCGATTTCGCTCGATATTTTGAAAAATCTGTTTAAAATAAAATGTTAAAAGCGGACAACGAAACACCGTGTTCACCCAGACGCGGTGGCTCACCCGTTCCCAGGATTATAACATCGAACTCGGAGGGAAGACTGTCAGCAGCCATCCTGAGGCAACGGCCAGACCACGTGACACAACAAACCGTGACGTCGGCGCTGGTTTCGATAACGTGCCGCTTTAATGTCATGTTTTTGATCTTTATTTATGAACAAAACTATCAAAGCAGCATGTATGAATCATTATCAGTGAAATTACAGAATTAAAAACGATATGACAGAAGCCAAGCACCAAAGCCTGTCGAATAATGCACCCCTTTTTAATTTTTGGGGATTTATTAACATATTTGTGCTGGAAAGCAATTTATTGTAGGGCATCTGTCAAATAATGCACCCCTTTTTTGATTTTTGGGTTTTTATAAACACATATTTGTGCCCTGATGGGATTTATGGTGATATACCTGTCAAATAATGCACCCCTCTTAATTTTTGGGGATTTATTAACATATTTGTGCTGGTAAGCAATTTATTGTAGGGCACCTGTCAAATAATGCACCCCTTTTTAAATTTTTGGCTTTTTATAAACACATATTTGTGCTGGGGTGGGATTTATGGTAATATACCTGTCAAATAATGCACCCCTCTTAATTTCTGGGGTTTTATTAACACAGATTTGTGTTGGGAAACTAATTATTGTGGTGCACCTGTCAAATAATTTTTAATTTTTGGGGTTTTATAAACACAGATTTGTGCTGATATGCTATATATGGTAGGACACATGTTGAATAACGCACCCCCTTTTCATTTTTGGGGTTTTTCAAACCCAGATTTGTGCTGGTAAGCAATTTATGGTAAGAAACCTGACAAATAATGCACCCCTCTTCATTTTGGGGGTTTTATATACACAGATTTGTGCTGGGGTGCAATTTATGGTAAGGCACCTGTCAAATAATGCATCCCTCTTAATTTGTGGGGGTTTTTAAAACCCAGATTTGTGGTGGTAAGCAATTTATGGTTTAATCCCTCTTTATTTTTGGCTGTGTATAAACAGAGATTTGGGCTGGGATGCAATTTATGGTGAGATACCTGTCAAATCATGCACCCACCCTTTAAATTTGGGGTTTTACAAACACAGATTTGTGCTGACATGCTGTTTTTGGCAGGACACCTATGTCTTTATAAAACTTCCGCTTGGTCTCAATCCTGCCTGACCTTCAACAAAATATTTCCATGATGTTGGATGCATAAATGATTGTATCCACGTGTGTAATAAGTCTGTGTTCTAATCCCTTTATGCATAAAATGAAAGTCTATAACTTATATACCTTTTTAGGATAAAGAGGTGTTATTAGTCCCGGCGAGTAGTGGAGTACAGCTCCACCTCTTTACGTGATTTAACCTCGAGTGTCTGATTGCTTTAATAAAACACTTACAAACACACTATGATAAAAAATACAAGCTTTGATTCAGAAATGTGTTTATTGAAAGTAAATCGTTAATAATTATATTATTATCCCGATATTCAGACATTATTATCATATTATTATCCATCGTTAATAATAATAATTTCCACAACGTAATCTAGTCCGGTTTTTAAAGTGAATGCCGATCGCTGTGTATCAGGATGCCAGTATCTCGAACAATCATACTGGTCAAATCACAGAACACAGTTTATATTACAGATCTCTGTTTATATTAATCCGTTTTTTATGATTTAATATAATTCATTGTATCTCACACACTCAGAGTGTTATTGACGATGATGTCACGGCCGGACAGATGTCTCAGCCAATCAGATTTAAGGGGCGGATCTACCCGTTTTTATAAATGTATAAATGTAAAGCCTCTTCGGGTCGTTCGTGAACACCTGTTTTCGGAGATCTTCAGCGTCCACATGTCTCGGCTTTGCTTTCAACACACAGAGGGTTTGGATGCCGGTTGCCAGACGTCGCTCCGTCCATCCCGTACACGGTGACCCGTGACCTCCGTCCGGTGCTTTGTATTTCCGGCTTCTTGGAATCGGTGCTGCATCTTGATCCTTAACACACGTCCCGATTTCGTTTGTGGTTTAAAAAGCAAACGTTTAGAGAAGACAGATGGTTCCATGGCGAGCACGTCCCCGGTTCCCCGCTGTCTGTCCGCTTCTCTCGTATCTAACACGCCAGGGATGCTTTTTGACAAGAGAGTTTGCTCGGGCATTTGTGACGGCGGGGTGTTTTATGTCCCTGGCTCGTCCTCTGAGGGACAGGGGGCCTTGCTGGAAAAATTGATCTGTGCAGAGATGTTCCTCACAGGGAGCGTTCCGCCGCGGTTCTCCTTGGCTGGAGTGAGTGTTCCGCCGCGGTTCTCCTTGGCTGGACTGTAAAGATACCGCAAGGCGACAAGCTCCACGCTTTTCTTTTCTTTAAAATTTTTTTTTTCATATCAAGGTGTCTTTCAAGTGCTCGCACCTTCAGAAGGCGTCTTCTGTTAGCCCGTCCGACTGATCCGTGGTTCTAAAGCACGGGGACTGCGCACTCGTACCGACTTCCTCAGATCTGTTCTGTTCGGTTCTGTAAAGCTGCTACAACAGACCCGCAAGACCTCAACTATTCCAATGAATTCCACACATTTGGTCCTTTAGCATGTTCTCCTCTCAGCGCTGGCGATCCTGGCTGGAGTTTCCATGTTCTCCCCGTGTCCTCGTGGGTTTCCTCTGGGCTCTCCGGTTTCCACCCACAGTCCAAAAACATGGATTCAAGGTGAATTGGATGCTCCAAATTGCCCCATATCCCCCTCCCTCTCCCCCACAACCCTAGTAGAGGACTAAGCGGAAGATAATGAATGAATAAATGAATCAATTGCCCCTATGGGAGCATGGTGGCTTAGTGGTTGGCATGTTCTCCTTTCAGTGCTAAGGATCTAGGTTCGAATCCCTATCTTGATGAAGTTTGCATGTTCTCCCCATGTCTGAAGGGTTTCCCCTGGGTTCTCCGGTTTCCTCCCACAGTCCAAAAAACATGGATTCAAGGTGAATTGGATGCTCTTAATGGCCCCATATATAGTGTGTGTCTAAGTAAGCAATAGATCGGCGCCCTGTCCTGGGAAACGTTCTCCCCTGGATAGACATGGGGAACCCCCCCCTTCCCCATGACCCTAGTGGAGGATTAAGCAAAGAATAATGTATTAATGAATAAATTGCCCCTATCGTAGCATGTTGGCTTAATGGTTTGCATGTTCTCCTCACAGCGCTGGGGATCTAGGTTCGAATCCCGATCTGGATGGAGTTTGCATGTTCTCCCCGTGTCCGCGTGGGTTTCCTCCGTGTTCTCCGGTCTCCTTCCACAGTTTAAAAACATGGATTAAAGGTGAATTGGATGCTCCTAATTGCCCCATATAGAGTGTGCGTCTAATTGAGTGATATATAGGCATCCTGTCCTGGGTGTATCTGCCTGTGCCCGAAACGTTCTCCCCTGGATGGGCATGGGGAACCCTGCCCTTCCCCACGACCCTAATAGAGGATTAAGCGGTATATTAAGATAATGAATTAATGAATAAATTGCCCCATGACAGCATGGTGGCTTCGTGTTTAGCATGTTCTCCTTCAGGTTTTTGACTCCCGGTTTGGGTGTAGTTTGCATGTTCTCCCTGTGTCCGTGTGGGTTTCCTCTGGGTTCTCCGGTTTCCTCCCACAGTCCGAAAACATGGATTCAAGATGAATGAAATGTTCTAAATTGCCCCAAATAGAGTGTGTCTATGTGTGTGACTGGCTGTATCTGCCCAACGCCCAGAACGTTCTCCCTTGGATGAGCATGGGGAACCCCCCCCCCCCCCACGACCCTAATTAAGGACTAAAGGGAAGATAATGGATGGTCCTTTATCAAATGCCCACAGGTATGAGAGCACAGGGTTGATGCAGCGCCCCCTGGAGCAATGGAGGTTAAGGCTCTTGCACAAAACCCCGCATTGTTCAGTCAGTGGAGGTGGGATTTGAACCTGCAACCTTCAGATGGACAGCCCAACACCCTGACCGCTGAGTTGCGAGCCCCGGCCGGCGTGGTTTGTGATTGGCGGCGCCGTCAGGAGCCTGCGAAACTTGGAGGTGGAAGTCAAGGAGACTTCACAGCTCGTTTTGTTTTTCCCAATCAGCAAGCGCGGCCGTCGCGGGCGGGACGGGGCGAGCGGCGGCGGCGGGGGCCCTGCGGAATGACACCATCTGTCTGGGGCCTCATAAACACTTGGAATGAAACATCCGCGAGGACATTACGGCGTTATAAATCTCCTCGTAAATGTAAATTAAATCTGAGATTAGTTATCCGAGCGGAACCCCGCCCGAACGCGCCGGGCCACTCGGGCCAGTAAATATATATCAACAGAGATAAACACGTTTACGGAGCCCGCGGTCAGCGCGGGCTGCGGGGGGAGGGGTGTGGGGGGTGCTGGCAAGACCCGACGCCGTTATCAATAATCCCACCTGACATTTTATTTCACAGACCGGAGGGATTAGGACGTATTCCTCTCCCCCTGATGCGTCCGGTCACCTTGAGCGCCGGCAGGGCTCTATATCTCTATAAGTGTGCCGATATTTTGGGGCTAAAAGCCCTACACAGGGGGCGCTCTCGAGCATGCATGCGCACAAGGGTTTACCTCGGAGAGCATGTGGATCGTGCACCTACAACTTGCCCCTATGGCAGAAAACCCTATTGCTTAGTGCGTAGCATATTCTCCTCCAGGTTTCGATTCCCGATCTGGGTGGAGTTTGCATGTTCTCTACGTGGGTTTCCTCCGGGTTCTCTGCTTTCCTCCCACAGTCCGAATACATGGATTCAAGGTAAATGAAATGTTTTAAATTGCCCCATATAGCCCAGCGCCCGGAACGTTCTCCCCAGGATGGATAATGGAAACGTGCTCCAAATAGGTACAGCGACCCCCCAGGTTGGGCAGCGCAGTTAGGAAATAAATGGAAAATGATTGTAGTGGTCACCGTGCTCTCCTCTTAGCGCTGGGGATCCAGGTTCGAATCCCAATCTGGGTGGTGTTTTCCCCCCATGTCCACGTGGGTTTCCTTCGGGTTCTCCAAAAACAAAGGTAAGGTAAACCGGCTGCTCTAATTTGCCCCTATATATTCCATTCCATCCATTATTTTCCCCTTCATCCTCTATTAGGGTCGCGGGGGGGTTCCCCATGTTCATCCAGGGGAGAACGTTTTTGGAGCTGGGCATATACACCCAGGACAGGGGGGCAATCTATCACTAGGTACACACTCACTCACACATACACTCAATATGGGGCAATTTGAAGAATTCAATTCACCTTGAATCTATGTTTTTGGACTGTGGGAGGAAACCGTAGAACCCGGAGGAAACTTACGTGGACATGGGGAGAACATGCAAACTCCACCCAGATTGGAATTCAAACCGGGAATCCCCAGCGCTGAGAGGAGAACATGCTAAACCACTAAGCCACCTGCCCCTATATAGTCTGTGTGTGAATTAATGAGTGTGGGCCCAGCGCCCGAAATGTTCTCCCCTGGATTGGCATGGGGAACCCCCCCGCCCAACCCTAGCAAAGGATAAAGTGGTAAATAATGGATGGAATGGACTATATAGGGGCAAACTAGAGCAGCCAGTTTACCTTGCATCTATGTTTTTGGAAAACCCGAAGCAAACCCACGCGTACATGGGGGGAACACGGAAACACCACCCAGATTGGGATTCAAACCTGGATCCGCAGCACTGAGAGGAGAGCACGGAAAGCCCCCACCCCCCGCCACCCGGCGACCCCATTAAAGGATTAAGCAGAAGATAATGAATGAATATAATTGGAGCATCTATAGGAGGCGCAATGTCCCAGCGCTGAAGCTCAGGCAGGTCTTTTTGATTTGAGTAGTGCTGCTCTTTGCCACCATAATGAGGCACATATGCAGCCACGATTTGCTCCACGATTTGAAGCCAGCTTGCCCCATAGGCGGTGCATGTTTGGAGCAACTGGGGTGAGACGCAGTAAGATGTTCAATAGGTTTAAACTCCGAAGAACAATAGATCACATTTTCTTCTATAACCCATCTCGGTGCTTGCGTCCGACTCCGAGACCTTTCCATAATGCGACCGAGACTTTGATCAGACGCAAACCACGTGGTGGAACGTCCTGTAAAAGGGACATTGATTATACATTAATCACCGACACAATTAAAAGGAGCCTCGCAGAACCACAAATGGTTCCAGGGGTCACTCTGTGGTCCATCCGTTCCATTAAAGGCTGCATCCCACACAGCGTCATCCTCCGGGGTTCCCATTCAGGTCACCCCCTGTTCGGCAGCCAGTGCGGGGAGAATGTTATTAAATCACATGCAGCAGATTTCTCTGAGGGCTGGAGTGCGCTCGGCGGCGGCGGCGGCGGCGGCCGGTCCCTTCTTAAGTAGAATTAAAGGGCGATATTTTACCATAAATTAAGAGGCCAACAGCGTTTCTGGCAGGTCCAAATGGATGGCCCGCCGGCCGGCCGATATGCTTTACAGTTTGCACATCGCACGTACAGCCAGGGGAAGCGTGATGAATATGGACGGACGTGAACGTTTACTCAGAACGACGTCGCAATTAGACCGAAAATCAATCAGCGTCAGAAGGAATTTATTTTTATTATTGATCTGCGTTCGCGTCCGCAAACGCTAATGAAGAGATATTTAATCACAGCGCTGCGGCGTGGGAAGCCGAGGCACCGCGGCCTTACGTATAGTGAAGACGGTGGAGGATCACGCGCAACTGAATTCACCTTTAATGCGCCAGAATGTTCTGGTGATGAAGAGGAATCGAACATTCATTAATCATAGAGTCAAGAACACACTCTTATATCCCCATGCCGCAAAGCATGCTGGGAATACCAGCAGGTGCCATTTCCATTGGTGGGGGCAACCTGCCAAACCATATGTCCTATACAGAAATTGCACTTATTGTATAGAAAACTAGAGTGGCACGGTGGCTTGGTGGTTTAGCATGTTCTCCCTTTAGCGCTGGGGATTCCTTCAGGACAGGGAGGCAATCTATCACTGGGCACACACTCACTCACACACACACACACTCTATATGGGGCAATTTGGAATATTCAATTGACCTTGATCCATGTTTTTAGACTGTGGAAGGAAACCGAGATCCCGGAGAAACCCCACGTGGACTCGGGAAGGACATGCAAACTCCACCCAGATTGGGATTTGAACCGGGAATCCCCAGCGCTGAGAGGAGAACATGCTAAACCACTAAGCCACCATGAGTTAAAATAATTGATGAGGTTTCGCTACAGCATATTTTAATTATTACTAATTTAGATTTTAGTTTATTCAACGCAAAATAAGTTTCTTTTGGTTTGTTAGGCATTCAGTTTAGTTGTGGCAAATAATTATATATATATATATATATATATATATATATATATATATATATATATATATATATATATATATATATATATATATTTTTTCTTTCTTTTAAAAATAATCTTTTTATTCATTAAACCATATATATACATAAACAAATAAACATTTAGAGGTACTATAATAATTACATAAAAAAATAAAAACAACACACAAGCTTAACCAATAACATAAAATAATAAACATCCATCCATCCATTATCTTCCGCTTTATCCTATATTAGGTTCGGGTTCCTCATGTCCATCCAGGGGAGAACTACTCAGGCACTGGGCAGATACACCCAGGACAGGATGCCAATACATCGCTGGACACTCACTCACACACACACACACTCTATATGGGGCAATTTGGAGAACTCAATTGACCTTGATCCATGTTTTTGGACTGTGGGAGAAAACCGGAGAACCCAGAGGAAACCCACGCAGAACCGGGAATCCCCAGTGCTGAGAGGAGAACATGCCAAACCACTAACCCACCGCGCCACCAAAAAAATAAACAAAAAATGAAAAAAATAATAAAAAATAATAATAAAGAAATAAATAGAAGATAGTAAACCCGTCATCTTTATAGTACAATAGAAAGACTAGAGAGAAGTCACAGGGAAAGGTAAACAATAAAATGTCCGCTGAGTGGGAATTAATTATTCATTCATTCATTCATTATCTCCCGCTTATCCTCTATTAGGGTCGCGGTGGGGGTCCCCATGCCCATCCAGGGGTGAACGTCTCGGGCGCTGGGCAGATAGACCCAGGACAGGGCGCCAATCCATCGCTGGGCACACACTCACTCACACAGACACACTCTAAATGGGGCAATTTTGAGAAATCAATTAACTTGATCCATGTTTTTGGACTGTGGGAGGAAACCGGAGAACCCGGAGAAAACCCACGCGGACACGGGGAGAACATGGAAACTCCACCCAGATGGGGATTCGAACCGGGAATCCCTAGCGCTGAGAGGCGAATGTGCTAACCACTAAGCCACCGTGCCGC
>JAFMOD010000744.1:284965-310295 GCA_019802435.1 Corydoras maculifer
ATGTGTTCTGTGGTGTTCTGTGTGTGTTTTGTGGTGTTCTATAGTGTTCTGTATGTGTTCTTTAGGATTCTGTGTGTGTTCTGTGGTGTTCTGTGTGTGTTTTGTGGTGTTCTATAGTGTTCTGTAGGTGTTCTTTAGGATTCTGTGTGTGTTCTGTGGTGTTCTGTGTGTGTTTTGTGGTGTTCTATAGTGTTCTGTAGGTGTTCTGCAGTTCTGCGCCGATGCTCCTGTTCCGCTACGCGCCGCTAAGAACTCAAGCTTGGCGGAGTGCACCGCCGGGGGGTGGAGGGCGGGGCCACGCTCGGCGCGGCGCGGCCGTTGATTGGCCGGCGTAGGTGTCACTCAGGCGGCGGTGGGCCAGGCTTAACGCGCGGTCCGGCCCGAGCGCGCTTCATTCTAAAGCGTCCCGCCGGCGAGGAGCGTCCTGGTTCTCCGGCCGCCGCGTGAAAGGCACCGCGTGAAGCGCAGGGGCAGAACCGAGGAACGGCGGGGCAAAACAGCGGGGCAGAACAGCGGGGCAGAGAGCGGGCAGCATGGCCGTGTCGGCAACTCCGCCGGTGCTTTCCCCGAGCTCCACGCCGGGCGCGGGTTCCCTCTTCCGACCCGACCCGCTGTACTCCAGCCCGGTCGACTCCCCGCGCCTGACGGGCAGCGTCATCAACGCCTTCCTGAGTGCCGGCGGCGTGGGGGGCAACGGCGTGGGGGGCAACGGCGCGCTCGGACCGTCCGGCGGCGTTGGAGGTGGCGGCTGCAGCGGCAACAACGAGTGCAAGATGGTCGACGTCCACGGGGTCAAGGTGGCCTCGTTCACGGTGGACGGCCACGAGCTGATCTGCCTGCCACAGGTGTTCGACCTGTTCCTGAAGCACCTGGTGGGCGGCCTGCACACCGTCTACACCAAGCTGAAGCGCCTGGACATCTCGCCCGTGGTGTGCACTGTGGAGCAGGTGCGCGTCCTGCGTGGGCTCGGCGCCATCCAGCCCGGGGTCAACCGCTGCAAGCTGATCAGCCGCAAGGACTTCGAGGCGCTTTACAACGACTGCACCAACGCCAGGCGAGTACCGGCCGCGACGTGAACACACGCACACCCACGCACACGTAAACACACACGCACACGCGAGTTTGGCAACTTCGAAGTGGGGGGTCTGTCTGTCTGAAAGTTTCGAACAGTGCGCACTGTGCGAGTGCGTCCGTGGCGCTCGACATTCCCACGGAGCGCCTCCGCAGCCCCGTGGGGACCAATCGCGCCAACTTGGCCGACGTGCCACGCGTGGGCTCTTTGTCTGCGCGCCTCGCCGATGTGCCGCCGAGTTCAAACCGTGGGCCGTCCGTGGGCGCGCTCGCGGATCTGCCCACCGAGTCCAAACCCAATAGAATCAATACAAACTGCTGACGAACCGAGCCAAGCCGAACCGAGCCGAACCAAACCACGGCCACGTGCTGCGAAGTTTATTATGTTAATGATGTTGGGCAGAAACACGCGCGCGTGCTCCGGGTTTAACACTCCGTGCTCCGTGAAGTGCATCAGTGTAAGTGAAACGGGATAGATTAACCCCCCTACACCACCCCATATTGCACCCCTCACGCACACGCACACGCACACACACGCACACGCACACACACACACACGCACACACACACACACACACGCACACACACACACACACACACAAACACACACACACGCACGCCGGGATGTTTATTCTCAGCTTGTTATCTTGACAGATGTATTAATGTTCCCACGCGTTCCGCGAGGTGGCATTTTATCACATTCCAAACACTGTAGCTCGGGACGCGCCAGATGAAAGCCCGCAGTGTTGGGGGAATTAAAATGAGTTTAATTAAAAATAAAAAACTTTCAATGACGTCACAACTTCTAACTCTCTTAGCCCCATGCGCGCTTCACGCGACGGGCTTATATTTCCACGTGCTCATAACTTTATAATAATAATAATAATAATAATAATAATAATAATAATATCTATTTGTCTGTTTGCCTAAAACGGTGATTAATTTCTATATAGTCGTCTGTTATCATTAAAACCGTGCGATGGACTCTTATTGCTATAAATAAGAGTTGGCACTCAGATGAAGTATATATATATATATATATATATATATATATATATATATATATATATATATATATATATATATATATTTATTTATTGGTCAGTGTGACGCTGAGATTTAGAACCGTGACATAAATAAGTCAATATAAAAGATTCCGTCCTGTAACGACGTTTTTAATTTCGTTTATCTTGCGTTTTGTTTAATTGGCTTCTACAGATTGATTGGCTGTTAAACACGCAGTTAGAGCGAAATCACGACGCGCAGAAAAAAAACACATTTATGGCGCAAAGGATAAATTTTTTTTGGGGGGGGGGGGGGTCATAAATGCTAAGGGGAGTGCGTGAAGCCAAAAGCAGAAGGAGCGTGTGGACGGGGCATCCAGATGGTCATCTTCGGTAATTAACCTTTAAGCATCGACCCTCCCTCTTGCACATTTTGCGCAGCGTCCGGGGATTTCTCTCTAATTAGAACTTTTTGCGTCAGAAGCGCGAAGGGTTCGTGTGACGTCAGAATGCGGTGATTTCGCCCAGATTGATTTATTTTATTTTTATTATTACACCTATATATATATATACATCTTTATTTTTATTGTTTTATTGTGACGCAGCGGGGACGCCCCCCCCGTTTGCGTGACGCTTAAACCCGGCTTTTTTATAAAAGTGTCTGAATCAGCAGAGACGCGCCGCGCTCGTAACCGGCCGAGTTTTTACGAGTCCCCACCGCGCCATTGATCTGCAGCCTTCTTAAAATTGCATTCATTCATTATTTATTATTATTATTTTTCTTAAATATTTCGCAAGCTAAACACGAGCCGCGGGGGGAACGGCACTCAGACGCGCGTCACGGAGCGACATCTGCGCTGTTTACGACCTCAGGTTCCAGTTTAAATCACGAGGTTTGATTATCTGTCAGGCCTTTTCCTTTATTCTTATAATAAAAAATTATTATTATTAATACGTCATGGGTTCGGGTATTTCTAATAATTGCAGGGCGGTAATTAACCCAGAATGCACCGCGTGATTATTATTATTATTTTTTTATTTTCACAAATGAATCCTAACGAAATCACCTTATAATAAGATTAAATGCTGCGGCTGTGATTTTGCGCACATGCCTGAACACTCTGGATGGCTTTCGGGTGGCCCACGCGTGGACACCGATCGGGCCCTTCTCCGGATCCACGGACCGGCCGCGTGGCGGTGACCTGAGCGCGCATGCGCATCGCCTCTCGGGACCCTCAGGATGCCCCCGTGGTGAGTGAGGTGAGGTGGCTGCCCTGCACGGCGGCGGCGGCGGGTCTGGAGCTGTGCCAGCGCGCCTCGGCTGTCTCCTGTAATCGCTTCAGCGCGGCGTGCGCAGTCGCACCTTGAATGTCAGATATCAATTATACATCCACCTGCCGCTCCACTTTGATCCGATTACACATTCTGTCCCGTTGCAAAATTTTCGGGGGTGAATTATTTAAAATTTGACCCTGAAGGCGGCGCACCGCCTTACGCAGCAACCCGAACTCTCCCCAAACCTGAAGGATGCTGCGGGACAGGACCTCCCCCCCCCCCCTGCGTGTTTGTGCGTCTCCATCATTATTTAAAACGCACCTCCAGCATTAAGAGCTCTGAGATAACACGGCTCCGGGCTCGAACCCGGGTTTTCAGTCGGGCCACATTAACCCGAAACTCGTCGGCCCTTCCGCGAGTCACCGTCCCCCGAACCAGCGACCTTTCCGCGCGCCGGAATTTATGGGGCGCGCGCGTGGAAGCAAAGGTCGGAAGAGTTTGATATATTTTTTGGGGGGGTGGAGAGGTGGGGACACCTTATTTCATCTCGAGTTTATCAGGAGATATAAAATAAAGAAATATAAATATAAAATAAGGGGATGCGTGGGGGACACCCGGGACAGCTCTCAGAAACAAAAGAAAGAAATCTGATTGGATGTGAGGGCCTGCACACCTTCAGATAAATCACACTTAATTACATTTATTCTGATTAAATTGTTTATTAGGCAAGTGGACCGAATGTAATCCCTCAGATGATCCTCCTGTGAGATGTGTACATTACATACATGTTCCCTTGTATTCAGATAAGTGTGTGTGTGTGTATAGTGTGTGTGTGTGTGGTGTGTATAGTGTGTGTGCTGTCAGAAATGCAACCCGGAGCAGGACACAGCAGGCAGAGTAATAAGGGACAGAGGAAATATTTGGGCCTCCACCCTCCGGTTGCTTAGTAAAAAAATAAATAAAAAACAAATATTAATTATGTGCGTGTTTTAAATTACACACTATTGTGTGTTTATAAAAAACACTGAATGGAATTATCATTTTTTTATAATAATAATAATAATAGAAGGTGGTGTGAGGGGGGGGGGAAGGTAATAGGCTCTAGTTGCTGGTGGTAAGGACATGCTGCATTGTATATGAGTTTAGCACGTTCTCCCTGTGTTTCTGCATGCATTTTCTTTGGCAGCTCATTAGAAGGTTCTCTGCAGACACACACGCATGCAGTCACTGCGGCTGCAGCGGAACGGCGATCATGCCAGCGCAGATCTGTTGCTCGCCGTACACACCGCGGACAGACTCGCTGGGCCTTGTGCTCCTCTGGGAAGGTGTTCTTCAAAGTTTTGGAGCGTCTCGGCGGGAGTCTTTGTTTAAGCTCGACGAAACGCTTTATAACAGAATCAGGCGGCTGGGATTATGCGCAAATGTTGTGACACTCTAAATGGCTTTCGGGTGGCCCACGCGGGGCCATCACGAACACCGCCAGCCGGCCCCTGCGCCGAATCCACGGATGGGCTTGAGTGTCTTTTTCTTCCAAATTTTGGATTGTGTGTGTGGGAGTCTTTTGTCTTTTTATCCAGATGAGTGTTTGTGGGGTCGGACACCGGTGTTGGGTGAAAGGAGCTGTCTCACAAGCCTTATTTGCTGAACCAGTGCAGATTCCTTTCTGAGTCTTTCTATGCCAAGTGCAGGCTGACAGAGAAACAGGGCCTTCCCCAAACTGGTGGTCCAAAGACGGAAGCATGTACAGATGTACTCTGTGTGTGTTAGGGTGACCGGTTGTCCCGCTTCGTGTGGGACAGTCACGCAATTTTGTTACTTTTTACGCGTCCCACAAATTGAGATGTTGTCCTGCATTGTTATTGAAAGCCAGACTCTAGTTTTTAAGCGTGTTTTATAATCCGACATTGGACGGCTGTGTTGTCTCTTATCGGGGGAGAGGCGGGCTGTTTGAATGTCATCCGATTGGGAACGTGGACGCATGTTAAGGGCGCCGCCCACCAACATATATATATATATATATATATATATATATATATATATATATATATATATATATATATATATATATATATAGGGTGGCTTAGTGGTTTATCATGTTCTCCTCTCAGTGTTGGGATTACTGGTTCAAATCCCAATCTGGGTGGAGTTTCCATGTTCTCCCCTTGTCCGCGTGGGTTTCCTTGGGGTTTTCCGGTTTTCTCCCACAGTCCAATTGGCAATTGAGTTTTCCAAATTGCCCCATATAGAGTGTGTCTGTGTGAGTGTGTGTCCAGTGATAGATTGCCCCCCCCTTTCCTGGGTGTATCTGCCCAGCGCCCGAAACATTCTCCCCTGGATGGGAATGGGGACCCCCCCCCCACGACCCTAATAGAGGATAAAGCGGAAGATAATGGATGAATGAATGAATGAATTAATATAAATAAATATATATATTTATCCCACATCTGGTGAATTGGAATCTGGTCACCCTAGTGTGTGTGTGTGTGTGTGTGTGTGTGTGTGTGTGTGTGTGTGTGTGTGTGTGTGTGTGTGTCTCGGTCCTTGAAACCGAGGAACCCGGACCGGATCAGGGTGCAGTGCCGCAGCCCACAGTCGGTGGCGTGAAGTCGGGAACGATTAGAACTCAACGCTGCCTTAATCCTGCGGCCCTCTCGGCGCGTTCAGCCCGCCACCGGGTGACTCCCGCTGCGCGGTGTCTGACGAGACGGGGGCAGGCGAGATAACAAATAACACTTCTGCCCCTGGCTGCAGGAAAAGTCTCGCAGAGCCGCCGGTGTCATTTCGACTTTGGCTTTCTGAAAAAGAAAGAGAGAAAAAAAAAAAGCGCGCCCTCTCCTTCCTGAGTTTAATGACACATCTGTACCCGGCCTATATTTATTACAGTCATGTAGAATAAAATTGATTGTCTTCTAAAATTAATTTTTGCTTGGCCTCTAGCGGTGCTTTAATGGAGGACAGTGGGCCCGGTGCAGGAGTGTGCTGTTTAATCACATTAATATCACCGCCCCCGGGACGCGCCAGATAATTGTACAAACGAACAGCCGAATATGCATCTCCAACTTTTTTTTTTTATGATTGAATTATGCAAATGACTTATCTCGGGCCCTTCTGAGCACTAATCGTCTAATTAGCGCTGATGTTTTAAACGCTTGTTTCTTTTCCGGCGACGGCGTTGGGGGGGGCGGGGGGAGAATCGGGGAGCAGAAAATTGAAGATGACACCGGAATCAGTGTCGTGTCGGCGCGGGCGGGTGGAGGAGGGGGGAGGGGGGTGGAGGCCCCTGATTAAAAGACGTTTAAGGGACCGGAGATATAAGCTCTCTTTAATCTGCTGTGTTTTTTTTTTTTTTTTTTTGCTTTGCTTCTGATAATCGCTGAGGTTTTGACACTAAGCTTTGATGAGTGTGATGGATGGAGGGTGGCGGGTGGGGGGGGTGCGATCCACTTGAGGGAGTATTAACAGCGAGTTGGACCTGTTACACACTTCGTGGATGCAGAACATCATGTGACGCTCGACGTTTTGCTGCATCGTCTTTTTTTTTAATGGACTTGGCATGTTCTCCCTATACCTAAAGTATAAGTGTATCTTCCATTAATCTACAGGCTTGTTTGTGGGTGATGGACTGATACCAAGTTGCCCCCCTGATATTGTATAGGCATGTGAATGTTTCCCGTCCATGTGTCCGCGCCGGGATGTCCATGTGCCCCCCCCAGTCTGCTTATTAAGACAACAAGATGATAAATGAAGAGAACCTGGCAACATGAGGCCGACTGTGAGGTTTGATATCAGTTACGCGGATGAATATTTAATGATCCCACCACTTTATAGTGACGCGTTCGCAGCAGCTGTCAGACGCCGACTCGAACCGCCGACGTCCACGCCACGCCCCGGGTGAGCATGCCTTCTGAACACCAGCGCTCGGTCCATCTCCACTAACCAGCTGGACTCATAATCCAGAACCTACAGTCTCTAGAAGCGCAGAACTGAATCCCCAATTGATTTTGAGGATTAATAAACTTATTCAATTAAAGAAAATCACGACGTTCTGATGATGAGTGAGATTAGAGCGAGTCCTCGTTCTGTTGATGGGACGGTGTGTTAGTATAGTGAGCTGGATTCTGCTGGACTGTTAACTAAGTGTGTGTGTGTGGGGGGGGTTAGCGTAACGAGGAACATATTCATTCAGTGTGTGTTGGGTTCAGTGTGAGGGCAGAGGGATCAAAGGTTAATGGAGGGACTGTTTATGGCGGTATTAGAAGTCAGTGTGTCGTTCCGTCGCATCGTTTAATATCAGTGTCAAGAGTTCAAACTGCGATTGTGGAGCGTCTCAGGTACGGAATCAGAGACGGCGGGGTGAAGGGGAAGATAAGACAAGTGTGTGTGTGTGTGTGTACATGTCTGGGATAAATCAAGACGTTCCCTGGGTATGTGATGACATCATGGTCACTCCTGGTGCTTTCTCTAGATCCAGAAAAATTTATGCTCCTGGTGCTGGCTCGGGGCAACCTGGGTCCAATTACACACACACACACACACACACACACACACACACACACACACACACACGGCCTACCCGAATCTAAAAATATTTAAACATTTTACATTAAAATTGATTACTGATTAAATTACATTGTAAGGATATCAGCTTGTGGTTCACACATACACACGTGCGCGCGCACACACACACACGTGCACACCCTACACTACAATTTTTTAAAATAAATATTTTACAATAAAATAGTGATTAAGGTTTGAATTACATTGTGATGGTGTCCACTTGTGGTTCGCACAGTAACATGCGCGCGCGCACGCACACACACTCTCTCACACACACACACGCGTGCACATACACTACACGACAATTTTTTAAATAAATATTTTACAATAAAATAGTGTTTAAGGATTGAATTACATTGTGATGGTGTCCACTTGTGACATGCATACACACACACACACAAATTTGTTATAAATCTAAAATAAATAAATGTAAAAAAAAAATATATATATTTTTTTTACATGAAGATTGATTAGGGATTGAATTACGTTGAGAGGATATCAGCTTGTGGTTCACACACACACACATGCGCAGACACCCTACGCAAAAGTATTCTTTTAAAATCTTTTTAAACATTTTACATTAAAATTGATTACTGATTAAATTACATTGTAAGGATATCAGCTTCTGGTTCACACAGTGACACACACACACACACACACACACACACACACTCACACACACGGCCTACCCGAATCTAAAAATATTTAAACATTTTACATTAAAATTGATTACTGATTAAATTACATTGTAAGGATATCAGCTTGTGGTTCACACACACACACACACACACACACACACACACACACGTGCACAACCTACACTACAATTTTTTTACAATAAAATAGTGATTAAAGATTGAATTACATTGTGATGGTGTCCACTTGTGGTTTGCACAGTGACATGCATACACACACACAAATTTGTTATAAATCTAAAATAAACAAATATTAAAAAAAAAATATATATATATATATATATTTGTTTTTTTTTGTTTTTTTACATGAAAATTGATTAGGGATTGAATTACATTGAGAGGATATCAGCTTGCGGTTCACACACACACACGCACACACACACCCAAAAGTATTCTTTTAAAATCTTTTTAAACATTTTACATTAAAATTGATTACTGATTAAATTACATTGTAAGGATATTAACTTCTGGTTCACACAGTGACACACACACACACACACACACATACATACACACATGTGTGCCCTACAAGAATCAAAAAATTTGTTATAAATATAAAATAAATATTCAAACTTTTTACATTAAAATTGAATAGGGATTGAATTACACTGTGTGGATATCAGCTTGTGGTTCACACAAAGTAACACACACACTCACACGCGCACCCACATGCACACATACCCTACACAAAACATTTTTTTTTTATAAACATTTTACAATAAAATTAGTGATTGGAATTACAAAGGAACACACACACATACACAACCTACCTGAATATAAGTATTAAAAAAAAGAATTAAGATGAATTTGATTTAGGGGTTGAATTACATTGTGATGGTATCAGTCTGTGGTTCACACAAAGTAACACACACATGCGCGCACACACACGCACACATGCACCCTACCCAAAACAAAAAATGTTCAAACATTTTACATTAAAATTGATTAGTGATTAAATTACTTATTTCATTATTGTAAGGATATCAACTTGGTGTTCGCACAAAGTGACACACACACACACACACACACACCTGTGTCTCGGTATCACTGACCATGTGATCCTCAGATGTCGTCTTCTTTTTGTTCTGCGTTGAAACTCGATCACGGCCCTAATTTTAACAGATCAACAAGTTCTTCATGGGGACCCCGATGCTGAAGTGTGTGTGTGTAACATTAGACTCGGTTCCAGTGTTTAGAACGAACATTGTTCCTTTACATTCCGCGTCCTCCGCGTTATTAAAGACGGTGTGTAGGCTTCTGTCGGAGATGAAAGGAAACGAGCTCCCCTTTGATCTGGTCTGATCAGACTGATCCGAGTCCAGCGGTGGAGCGGAACCCACTACGTCTGTGACATGTCCTCTACCGTTTTCACCAACAGGTTCTTTATCCGTTATCCTAGTTTTACACGGCGCTCCTGAACTCGTTAAGATAATCAATCAATTAATTAATTTCAAATCTCCCACTTGGGCTCGGTGGATTAGTGTTTAGCATGTTCTCCTCTCAGCACAGGGAGAGGGCTCCGGTTCTCCGGTTTCCTCCCACAGTTCCAAAAACATGTATTCAAGGTGAACTGAGTGCTCTAAATTGCTTTATATAGAGTGTGTGTGTGTGTCCAGCGATATATTGGTTGCCCTTTCCTGGGTAAGACGTTTTCCTCCAGGGGAGAACATTTCGGACATTGGGCAGATACACCCGAGACAGGCACACACTCTATAAGGGGCAATTCAGAGCATTCCCCTCACCTTGAATCCATGTTTTTTGGACTGGGGGAAGAAACTGGAGCACGGGAAGCACATGCCAACTCCTCCCAGATCGGGATTCGGACCTGGATCCACAGCCGAAGTGTTAAGCACTTTGCCGTCGTACCGCCCCCTACAGGATGACCCCTTACTAAATATGTTAAAACGCTGACGACGTGGTCGTAACGAGAAGTCTGCAGAGCGGTAATTGGTGCGGGTGGATTCTGAACACTGACGATCTATTAATTACGGTCCTGGATCGATGGAATGCTTTCTCTGCGCGTGTGTGTGTGTGTGTGTGTGTGTGTGTGTGCGTGTGTGTGTGTAAGCTTGTCCCAGGGGCCCGTGGGCTTTTCATCCCTTACTGTGTATTTAAAGGGGTGTTTAGGGAAGGACCGGGGCAGCTTAGGAGGGTAGACAGCCTCGCTAACCTTTTTACCAACCCCATCCATCTTCCGCACTGCGCCCTCCACCACCCACCCATCCACCCACTCGCCCCTTTCTCTCTCTCACCGTGCATTAACTCGACCATCAGCGGGAAATAAATTTGTTGGTGCGTACCTCCCGCTCACCCTGAAAAGCCTGGACTTTAAAGCTTCAGGTTAAGGGGATTAATCCGCCACCCGAACCCCCTGCCCCGCCCCCCCCCCCCCGTGCTGACAGAGTGCGTGCAGATGCGCCGGCCTCGTTTTCAGGACGAATGGGGATTCCGATGAGTCGATAAGGCCCGACCTGTCCTCCGTCTGTTTTTAATTACTCGGCAGGAATGCGGTTGCGTGGCCCGCTCGGTGGCTCGGTGAGCGGCGGCGCCGCCGTGTGGAACCGCACCTCCCCGCGCTCATCTTTGGGCTCCGTTTGAAAGGAACCCCGTCGGGGGGAGGGAGGGGGGTGTTCTCGTGTTGATAACGAGGCCGACACTCGTTAAGGATATCCAGGAACCCCGCAGACTTCTCAAAAGAGAAAATGGTACACACTCGGGGCTGTCCAATCAGAGACCAGCATGGCGCCACGCCCACGCGACGCCCTGCTTTATGGGAGGCGAGCGCCAGTGTGGGTGCACATGTGCCGGCGTTGTCGGCGGGTTCTTGGTTTGTTTGACGGAACGTTAGATGAAAAGTGACCCACCCTGTTACATCGGTGTGTGTGTTTATATAGACGTCAGTGATGTGTACATGTGCAGATGGACTGCATCTGTGTCTCCAGGCTGTATATACATCCGTGTCATCATGTGATCTCTCTAACCCCCCCACCCCACCCTACAACCTAATGCACCTAACCTTCAGACAACAATTTGGGAAAGGCCTCTTTCACGAATATTACATATATAGATATACAGATATATAGATGATGCCATTACAGATGCTGACTTTTGCACTTTTTTTTTTTTTGTTTTTTTTTTTGTGTGAAACCTTAAATGCGGCGCACCTCCACCCAGATTTTACCGGTACGCTATATTATTGTTTAAGGAAATGTCACAATTATTATGCAGTTATTAGCTGCAGTGTGTGCCCCCTTAAGGTCACGTCGGGAATCGAACCCGGGAACCATCAGGTCGCAAGGCTGGGTGTGTGCTAGCTGCAGTGTGTGCCCCCCTTAAGGTCACGTCGGGAATCGAACCCGGGAACCATCAGGTCGCAAGGCTGGTTTCTTTAACCCTAAAACCACGACTGCACAAGCGCAGAAATCACGGGAACGGTGCCCGACATCTTGCGTTGGTTATTTATTTAACATCACGTTTTATTATTAAAAAAACTTAGCTTCACATTAACAAAAATGATCAATGTAAAAAAAAAACATTCTCTCAACGTACATTAATTATATCTATTTAAAAGAAACTAGTTTCATTATTATTATTATTATTATTATTATTATTATTATTATTAATAATAATAAATTATCATTATTTTCTTTAGTTTCTCTTAAAAAAGTAAAACTTAATTTTTTGTTCCGTTCTAGTTGCCCCCCCCCCCCCCACCTTGTTCTAAAGTTCTGGCACACCCCGTATTCGTAATACGAATTTTTCCTATAAACGTCGCCATGACGATGTTGAGGCACTCTTTTTTTCATATCACAATTAATTGCACTAATGATTAATCATCCCATCACCACACTGACCCTGCTTTAACTAAAAAAAAAAAAGCTATGTTAATTATTTTTTATTTTTTTAAAACGTTGGAGCTCATGGTTTTAAAGTCTGTACAGATTTGATTGACAGGTGCCCACACAGCGTATTGTGAGTCGGTATTTATAGTACGAGTGGAATTAAGTGAATTAGTGAAACGTGGGGGAGGGGGCAGCGGGGCGAATGTGCCTCCCAGGAAGACGAGCCGGTGATTGACGGTGGACGTGACCTCTGCTCGACGCCGGGCTATTTATAATGAATGATTTCTTTAGGCTTTGATCTTTTTTCATAACGAGGTTTAATCGTAGATGAATTTATTTAATGTTATTAATTGCATGTATAGAACAATACAGATGCGTTCTGTCAGCGTTCTAAAAGCTCGGAAAGTTCTCCACCTCTCGGCGTGTCTTTGGAAGGAGGTTCTCTGTAGAACGAACGGAGAACCCGTCGACGAATCTGGCACGTGTGCTGCATACACGCCTCCCATAAAACAGGGAGTAGTGTGGGCGTGGCGCCATGCTCTGCTCTGATTGGTCGACAGTGTGTGCCGTGAGGCACGTTGATTGAAACGTATTTTAGAACGTCTGTGATTATGAGTCTCAGCATTTACCGTCAGGCGGTTCCATTTGGAGTCCTCAGAGTCGCTGTTCCAGTTCATCCCAAAAGTGTTTAATGAGGTTGGGATGAGCGTGCGCTCCGTCACGTTTCAAAATGTGTACACAAAGACTGTGCGATTTGTAAAAAATGGGTTTTAAACTGGAACGAGTCGGTGTTCCGATACTTTTATTTTTGTCAGAAAGACGAAGGCGAGCGCGTGGCCTCGTCTGAAAGGTCAGGCCCTGCGTTCCATCCGATACACTGATTAATATTTCACGAGCGGTTCCACCCCGAAGAGGGCTGAGAACCGTGCAGCTGTCAGGTTCTAATAAGGCCTGCACGGCGGAGAAGTACCGCCGGTGGGTGGGGGGACCATCATGGATCACGGTACTCTGGGGGTGGGGGGGGGAGTCACATGCCGAGCTCTTTAACGTTTTGTTTTGTAGTCCTCTGCGTAGAACGGGTTCTAATTACTAAAGCTACAACAGTGTGATGATTTTGTTGAGACGTTCTAATAGTCCTACAGATCGATTTTAACTCGAGCAGCTTTGAGTGAAGTAAGATCAGAGTCGGAGTTCCATTTCATGCACTGCATGTCAGATTAGAACGATGACTAGCTGATGAACTGAATGTGCAACCTGGGTGGAGTTTGCATGTTCTCCCTGTGTTCGTCCCGGTTTGCTTCCACGGTCCAAAAACGTGGATTCAAGGTGAATTGAATGCTCCGAATTGCCCCATTTTACCGTGTGAGTGTGTGCCCAGTGATCAATTGGTGCCCCGTCCTGGGTGTATCTCTCCAGCGACCGGAATGTTCTCTCCTGGATAGCCCCCCCCCCCCATCCCCAGTGTGATGCGAGTGAAGGACTAAGTGGGAGGTAATGAATGAATGGGGTGGCACGGTGGTGTAGTGATTGGCATGTTCTCCTCTCAGCTCTGGGGATCCAGGTTCGAATCCTAAGCTTGGGGGGGGGGGGTTTACATGTCCTCCCTGTTCTCCGGTTTGCGCCCACAGTTTAAAAACGTGATTTCAACGTGAATTGAGTGCTCCAAATTGCCCCATTCAGTGATCGATTTAGTGCCCCCCCCAAAAAAAATTGTATTAAATGTATTAATATTAATTAACGAACCCCATTGCTGTATGAATTAACACTTACGAACTTTTAGTTCATTTAAGAAAAACAAATGAACAATCGGGTGGCACGGTGGCTTAGTGGTTTAGCATGTTCTCCTCTGTGCGCTAGAGAATCCCGGTTTGGATTCCAATCTGGTTCGGATTCCATGTCCTCCCTGTGTCCGCGTGGGTTCCCTCCGGGTTCTCCAGTTCCCTCCCACAGCCCAAAAACATGGATTAAAGGTGAATTGAATTCTCCAAATTGCCCCATGTAGAATTAGTGTGTGCACAGTGATGGATTGCCCCACTGTCCTGGGTGTATCTGCCCAGCGCCCGAAACGTTCTCCCCTGGATGGGCATGTGGAAACATCCCCACATCATCACCCATGACGATGATGACGATGATGATGACGCACGCAGTTTTAAGCGGCGTTCTTGTTCTGCGTGCGTCTCAGCTTGTGAGCCGCCGTCGAGATTCCCTCCCATGATGCACTCTGTCTCCCCCTCTATCTGTGCCGAGGAATAATTCAAAGGCTGCGGTCTGTCCGCCTTCCCAAGGTGCCCGGCTGCGAGATTGGAGGGTGAGGGATGGCAGGCCGCTCGGCCCTCTCGCTTTTCGCCGGGGCTTGTGGGTAATGGATGGGTCAGAGGGCTTTTTTGATGTTTTATTGAAAGATCACCGCAGCCGTCCCGCCTTTCACCTGCCTGTAAATCAGCGCCCTCTGTGGAAGAGCAGAACATGCTTTATGTCAGATAGCAGCGGGAGGGGTCCAGCTATCCATCACGTTCTGCTACACACACACACACACACACACACACACACACACACACACACTCACACACACAGCCAAACGAGCTTAAAGGCTGAGCTCAACCTGAAAACGTAGCTTTATATCACAAAAGACGAATAACTGGAGCTCTTTGCACATGGTACAGACCTGGATGTTTGGCAGCTTCTCCTTGGTTAATGTCGACGGCTCGTCGTTTTCATGAATCTCGCCGACTCGGCGTCTTTGCCGCGCCTGCTGTCAGACCCGTCGTACGTCGTGAGGTTTGTTAGTCATGATGCGGATTTAGAGTTTGTGAGGAACAGTTTGGGGAAGGCCCTCTTTCTGTATACAGGACAAACCGTCTGGCTCTGATTCTACAACTGCACTGTGGAGGTGTGTGATGGAGTGTGCAGTGTACTGGATTTAACACACACACACTTCATTACTGAGAGGCATCCTCCGCCTTAATGACACACACACACACACACACACACACACACACACACACACACACTCTGTCCATCAGGAAACACAGTAAAGAGAGCTGATGTAAACGTGGGTTTGTGTGTGTTTTTTTTTTGTGTTTGTATTTGTGTATTTTTGTGAGTGCATGTTTGTTTCTTTGTGTGTTTTTTGTGTTTGTGTGAGTGTTTTTGTGTGTGCTTTTTGTGTTTGTGGCTTTGAGTGTGCGTCTTTGTGTGTTTTTGTAAGTGTGTCTTTGTGTGTACATTTTTTTGTGTGTTTATTTTTGTGTGTCTGTGTTTGTATTTTGTTTGTGTATTTGTATGTTTGTATTTTTTTGTTTGTGTGTCTTTCTATGTGTCTGTATTTGTGTGTGTGTGTTTTTCTGTGCGTGTGTTTGTATGTTTGTGTGTTTTTCTATGTATGTGTTTGTTTGTGTGTATGTGTTTTTTCAGTGTGTGTGTGTGTGTGTGTGTGTGTGTGTGTGTGTGTGTGTGTGAATCTTGTTTGTTGAATAAAGTCTTCTCAGTATGTTGCAGCCAAACTGCCGAAGCAGCACAAACCTGCCCCCCCCCCCACACACACACTCTCTCACACACACACACACACACACACGCACGCGCGCGCGGGCGGCGGGTTCGTTAATGAGTGAGTCGATGTAGTTGAACATTTAGTTAATAAATATGTCAGACTTTTTAACCGCGCTCTTCCGCCTCATCCTCGCCCGCTCCCTCCCTCAGGCCGCGGTCTCGGCGGCGGCGCGTTTCCTCGAGCTCGCGCACAAATCGCAATTAGTTTGAGATTTACGCTACAATGACAGACACTGGTATATAAATAGAGGTTAAACACACAATTTACATATTAATTTCATGATTCATTTAATCAATGATTTATGTGGATATGGATTGCTTTTAATCCCCCCCCCCCACACACACACACACTCTTGCGCGCACACACACACACACACACACACACACACACTCTCTCTCTCTCTCGCACACTGCTGTTCACCTAGCATGACAGAATAAAGTGCTGTGTGAAAGCTCTCGCTCTCTCGCTCTCTTTCGCTCTTGCTCTCTCTTGCTCTTTCTCTCTTGCTCTCTCTCTCGCTCTCTCTCGCTCTCGCTCTTTTTCGCTCTTGCTCTTTCTCTCTCGCTCTCTCTCTTGCTCTCTTTCGCTCTCGCTCTTTCTCTCTCTCTCTCTCTCTCGCTCTCTCGCTCTTTCTCTCGCTCGCTCCGTCAGCTGTTCAGCGGCTTGGAGAACAATGCGAGCCAAACGGCACTTCTAATTGGTTTAATTTTTCAGTGCTTGCGCCCGTCCTGACACTCCCCGTTTACCGCGCACCACCATATCTCCTGCGCGCCCCGGCGATCGCTCAACCCCCCCCCTGCCGGCGCCCCCCTGTGCTCCCTCCATTAATAACGGGGTGATAATCAGCCGGGTTAAAGGCACGGTAATGAGGGCAGGGGTAATTGTGATTGGTGGCACTGGTAACGGATCACTCGTACGAGGGTGCGTTGCTCAACCACGGCGCACCACAGCATGCCCCGCCCCCTGGGAGACCCGTACACTCGGGAACTCGTGTAGGTTTTAACAATTTAAATACGGGCGCTCTGTGGGAGATCCTGATGCGGGGTTTTAAAGGGTTCCACCGTCAGGGGAACCATAACCTGCACAGATACCCTGTTACTATGTGGGCATTCGTATTCGTGTTACCACGCTGTTCTCTGGTCGGGACCATGCACAGAGCAGGTGTTATTAGGGTTTTTAGGGTGGTGGATGATGCTCAGTACTGCAATGACACTGACATGGTGGTGGTGGTGGTGTGGGAGTTTCCACCCAGTATCCACTCATTGTACACTCTATTGCCCCCTTGTAGATGTGGAGACCATAAGTCATCATGCCAAAGTTTTTGTCTTTTCCATTCTCCAATCCTTCCGATTAAGGAGAACATACTAGAGGGCACTAAGAAGAGATGAGACTACAGAACGGAACCGTAGAACTACGGACCCCACCTCTTTCGAGTGGAGCAGTGTGGGTGGAAACGGTGCGTCTCTAATAAAGTGGCCGGTGCGTTTGTGCTGTCTGCACGTAAATAATTGTTTTTTTAAACATTTTTTTTAAAGCAGCGTTTTGTAAACGTCGTGAAATGAAGATTAACGAACGCCGACACGGAAACAACAATCAGAGATGATTTATTAGCGCCTCCATCAGTTCGTCTCCAGCTGGGGCGAGAGAGAGAGAGAGCGAGCGAGAGAGAGAGAGAGCGAGCGCTAAGGTGCAAAAGGTGCGAGATAGCTGCTCATCCAGCGGAAGGTAAATAATGGGCTTTAATTATTTGCCGGCGGAGCCGTTGAAAGCCCTGGCGCGATATTGTCACCGCAGCGCTGCAGCTGACGTGACGTGTGGCTGCGAATGTTAAAGGTGATAATGGAGACGCGCGTTGGTGTGCGTGCGCGTCCGTGTTATCGGTGCCTGATAAAGACGCACGGCAGAGCGACGGGGGGCGGGCGGTTGGGGCCATCCGTTTTAAAGTGGTCCGTCACTTTCAGTGCGATGGATTGGGGGCTCCAGGTTCAGCGTGGAGGCCGCATGTCCTCCACGTACACGACCTTAATGAGAACAGCCGCGGTACGCCGTTCTCACCGCGCCTCTTTAGAAGTCAGATGTTTGGGGTTCGGTCACTGTATTATCACCGGAACTTTAAGACGCCACGTCGCTGAAGGTGTAAACCTGCCGTATACGCCCCACGGCGATGGGAGGCGGCACGCCGTCACACTGGCGGGACCCCGAGGATGGGCGTTTGTGAGTCTCTTGACAGCCTTAAAGCTCCTCCCTAAACTCCGCCCGGCTGTAGCCGCCGTCGGCGCTTTACGCGCCCTCAGCCCCACGGAGCGTTCACCCAGCTCCAACTGATGAGAACACCACCGTTCGGCTTCTCTCCTTGGGTTATTCTGCATGTGTGTGTGTGTGAGAGTGCAGTGAGAGAGAGTGTGTGTGAGGAAGTGTGTGTGTGTGTGAGGGTACGGGTGCGAGAGTGTGTGTGTGTGTGTGAGGGTGTGGGTGCGAGAGTGTGTGTGAGGGTGCGAGAGAATGTGTGAGGGTGCGGGTGTGAGAGAGTGCGGGTGCGAGAGAGAGAGTGTGTGTGTGTGTGAGGGTGCGGGTGAGAGAGATAGTGTGTATGAGACCTCAGATCAACCACCCAGCACCACCACCCCTCAGATAAACCACCCAGCACCACCACCCCTCAGATAAACCACCCAGCACCACCACCCCTCAGATCAACCACCCAGCACCACCACCCCATCAGATCAACCACCCAGCACCACTACCACCCAGCCCTACCACTCCTCAGATCAACCACCCAACACCACCACCCCTCAGATCAACCATCCAACACCACCACCCCCTCAGATCAGCCACCCAACACCACCACCCCCTCAGATCAGCCACCCAACACCACCACCCCCTCAGATCAGCCACCCAACACCACCACCCCCTCAGATCAGCCATCCAACACCACCACCCCCTCAGATCAGCCATCCAACATCACCACCCACTCAGATCAGCCATCCAACATCACCACCCCCTCAGATCAGCCATCCAACATCACCACCCCATCAGATCAACCACCCAGCACCACCACTCCCTCAGATCAGCCATCCAACACCACCACCCCTCCGATCAACCACTCGGCGTTTTACCGTTTCACTGTTAATTAGGATCCACAGTGTAATGAGATTGTAGAACGTTAAAAGCAGTCCATAAGTTCAATTCTGAGAAGGTGATGGTGTCCTTTATTTATTTTATTTGAAGTTTTCGCGATCCACGTTCCGTTAAATGCGTTCCGGTGAGGTCTTCTTCGTCGTCACGCCTCTCCCCTGCTCCCGGTTCTCCACCGCCGCGTTCGGGACGTGAGGCCGTAATTCCGAAGGCCGCCGCCGCCGTAAACGCGTGCGTTTCGCGAGCACCCGGATGAAACCGGTGGGCCGAGGAAGGAGGTGAGGGTCGGCCGGTGCGCGAGGTCACGATTAAAACACACAGGGTTCCGGTGAGCGTAAATCTGACGCCGCGTACGGCCGCCCTCGGTGGCGCCTGATTTAACACCCGCACCCAGACCTTCCCTGTCAGGCCTGACGTTCTTTATTACCGAAGCGCGGAACGCCGTGTCACCCCCCCCCCCCACCCCTCCACCCCCATCGGCCGGGGATATAGAGTTCACCTCTGAAACGACAAGCAGTAACTCTCCCCCCGCTCGCTCGTTCTCTCCCGCTGACAGGCTCGCGTTCTCCATCGCCCGTTCCCTCGGTCTCGGTCAGTGGTCTGATGGTTCCGGTGTGGGGGGGGGGGGGGGTTCTCTGTCTACCACCTCCGTTCATCCATCGCGTGTAGCATCAATGAGTCGGTTCCATACACCTCATCCCTTTCATCCACTCCACGTTCCGCATGTCCTCCCCATGTTCCCCGCTCCGGGTTCTAGAGCAGCCCCTTTGATAGCCGCACTGTTCCAATAGAGGCTTTCCTCAAGGTTCTGGAGCGGGCCTGAAGCATGGATCAGTCCTATCCCTTCACAACCCCCCTCCCCAACATGCCTTTGTGGGCCTTCCCCAAACTGTTCCCTCAACGTTAGAAGTATACAGGGCCTTACTGACGGAGACGTGCGTCCTGAAAATTTTTTCGTCAAAGTTTTGAAGTTTAATTTCCTCCCCCCTCACCCCGGAGGGTCTTCGTCCCCCCCACCCCCGTACCGTTCACGAGCCGTACGTTAAATATTGAAGCTCTCCGGAGGTTGGGTAGCTGCTCTTTTGTCACCTGTAATGGCACTGTATCCTTCATATCTCCGGGGCGGAGGGGCCTCGGGGGCCCTTGAGGGGACAGTGCGGTACATCAGGGCCTGAAGTACCAAAATAGTTCCTTCGGAAACGGGTGATGTATGAGAGCGAGCGGCGTCAGTGGCCGGGGGGGTCGGTGGAAGATCGTTACAGAGACGTTTAGGATCGCTGAGCTGATGCGCAACGCACTGTGTCTTCCAAGGTACGAGGGAACAAGAGAAATGAGGGATCAGGGGGACAAGGTGTCATACGAATCGGGGAATACAAACAGAGGGGTCAGAGGAACAACACGTCATGGGGACACAAGGAAATAAGTACACGAGGGTCAGGGGACGGGGGGGACAAGGGGTCCTGGACACAGGGAAACATGAACAGGGGTCAGAGGAACAAGGCGTCATGGGGACACAGGGAAATAAGTACCCAGAGATCAGAAGAAAAGGCGTCACGGGGACCAGGGAACAGGGGGACTAGGGGTCAGAGGTACAAGGCGTCATGTCATGGAGGGGGGGGGGCAGGAAAATAAGTACACGGGCATCCGGGGACTGGTTCCCTGTGATCAGAGAAACAAGGCCAGATGGGGAAACAAGGACAAGATGGGGTGACACAGCGTGAGCTCCCTTACCAAGTGGTCTCCTCTCAGGGGCCCTCAAGGGGACACTGCTGTACATCAGGGCCTGAAATACGAAACTAGTGTTGTCGAAGGTATGGGGGCACAGGGACAAGGCGTCACGAAGACAGGGGGACACATGGTGAGCTCCCTTATTAAGTAGTAAACTACATTTGAGGGTCAAGCGTCCTCACCCAGCATCGGTGTAAGACCAGGTTGTCCACATGTCCCACCCGCGGTCACGTTCCTCAGGTGCTGGATCCTCTCGACCTGGTTTGGGGTTCCAGAACCGACCCGGTCTTTTTGAAAGTGGCATTCGGGAACCCTGCGTGACTGACACCCACACAAAGGCCTTTAAGGAAATGAATCTGATAATCCTTTATCCAGAGATCAGGGGGACAAGGTGTCATACGAATCGGGGAACACAAACACAGGGGTCAGAGGAACAACACGTCATGGGGACACACAGAAATAAGTACACGAGGGTCAGGGGACGGGGGGACAAGGGGAATAAGGCGTCATGGGGACACAGGAAAATAAGTACACTGGGATCCAGGGACTGGTTCCCTGTGATCAGAGGAACAAGGCCAGTTGGGGACACAAGGACAAGTAGATGGGGTGACACAGCGTGAGCTCCCTTATTAAGTGGTCTCCTCTCAGGGGCCCTTGAGGGGACACTGCTGTACATCAGGGCCTGAAATACGAAAACTTGTGTTGTCCAAGGTATGGGCTCCCTTATCAAGTAGTATCCTACATTTGAGTGTCAAGCGTCCTCACCCAGCATCGGTGTCAGACCAGGTTGTCCACATGTCCCACCCGCGGTCACGTTCCTCAGGTGCTGGATCCTCTCGACCTGGTTTGGGGTTCCAGAACCGACCCGGTCTTTTTGAAAGCGGCATTCGGGAACCCTGCGTGACTGACACCCACACAAAGGCCTTTAAGGAAATGAATCTGATAATCCTTTATCCAGAGATCAGGGGGACAAGGTGTCATACGAATCGGGGAACACAAACACAGGGGTCAGAGGAACAACACGTCATGGGGACACACAGAAATAAGTACACGAGGGTCAGGGGACGGGGGGACAAGGGGAATAAGGCGTCATGGGGACACAGGAAAATAAGTACACTGGGATCCAGGGACTGGTTCCCTGTGATCAGAGGAACAAGGCCAGTTGGGGACACAAGGACAAGTAGATGGGGTGACACAGCGTGAGCTCCCTTATTAAGTGGTCTCCTCTCAGGGGCCCTTGAGGGGACACTGCTGTACATCAGGGCCTGAAATACGAAAACTTGTGTTGTCCAAGGTATGGGCTTCCTTATCAAGTAGTATCCTACATTTGAGTGTCAAGCGTCCTCACCCAGCATCGGTGTCAGACCAGGTTGTCCACATGTCCCACCCGCGGTCACGTTCCTCAGGTGCTGGATCCTCTCGACCTGGTTTGGGGTTCCAGAACCGACCCGGTCTTTTTGAAAGCGGCATTCGGGAACCCTGCGTGACTGACACCCACACAAAGGCCTTTAAGGAAATGAATCTGATAATCCTTTATCCAGGCTGACACCACTGTTGCCTAACAGCGCGGCGGCATGCGGCGCACGTCGTCCAATCGGGCGTCAGGATTAGTAGGCAAATAATCGCTCCTCATCACTTTGAGAACTATTGTGTAAATAGTTGTAAGAGGAAGAGCGAGGCTTAACAATGCGCTGAAGTTGGGTTTTAAGCGCAGAACATGGCGGCGTGTGACAGGGGGGCCGGCGCCGGCCTGACAGGAATCTTCACGCGGCTCCTTTCAAGCGGCGCCGAACAAAAGCCCGCGCCGTCAAGGATCGCGCCGTCAAACCACTTCCGCGGTCTGTTCCCCCGCGCGAGTGGGCGGAGCGAGTGGGCTACCTGCCAATCAGTGGGCGGGCGCGTGGCGTGGGCCCCGGCGTTAATAATTAAGCTCTCCTGCGCGACGCCGGAGGACCTGCTGACAAGCGGCGGCGCGTTATGACAAGGTGGCCGAATTGTTTGCGATTCGTCGACGAAGCTGCTATTAAGGCGCGGAACACACGCACGCACAAAAAGCACTTTGTGAGCGACGCTGCCGCCGCCTGACAGGAGCCTTTGTTTGGGATTGTGACGGGCACGTTGTTGGGGGGGGGGGGTTTGTAAGGAGCTGCCAAACTTTAGGAGGGAACGTCCTGTCACCAAACTTTAAGACGCGAATGCTGCAGTCGGTGCAACAAAGGATTGCGTTTAATACCTTCGATAGAATAATGTGATTAAATTTGGGTGGAGGATCGCGCGCAGCCGCTCGCCGGCCACTTTATAAGATACACCTCCCGCTCCCCTGACCGCACAGATGGGGTTTGTAGTTCCACGGTTAAGATCTGTAGTCCACAGAAAAAGTAGCGTTTCGCTGTGTGTGTCTGCGGCGGGGTGCAGTGCATTGTGGGGACGGCGGGGCACAGCGCGTTGCAGGGGATGGAGGGGCGCAGCGCGTTGCAGGGGATGGAGGGGCGCAGCGCGTTGCAGGGGATGGAGGGGCGCAGTGCATTGTGGGATCGTTCCGTTTAAAATTACAAACTACATCTAAACTACCACTAACTATGCTAACTTCTTTCTCTTGCATGTGACCTTCACACTTTGGCCCCCCCCTCCTCGATGCTCCGCCCCTTTGTGCCGATCAGGTAAGAGAAGCTCTTCTCTCGGGGTTCTAATTTTAAGCTGGTGGTGATCACAGCAGAGATCGAATGTTAACATGAAACAAAAAAACAGAGACGACGCGAGACTCAAAAAATCAACACAAACGATAAAAACCAGCAGTCTGTCCTTTTAAAGAACGTTTTAGTTTTCATTTAAAAACAAAACTAGGTTTTTCTCGTTAGTACGAATAACGGGGAGCATGTGCACCGACACTACTTTTGTTCCATCTCTTGAATGTCGTTGTGATGTCACGGCGCTCTGACGATGAATTAATCGTTACGTTTTGAATCGCGATTTATTGGACGGATGATTAATCGTCTCATCTCCTGTTTTATAGGTGATTTGTTGTTGTGCGGTCAGATCTTGTAATACCACCACGTTCACCACCAGGTTGTGTGGAGGCCGTGCGTTTGAGCAGGTGGGGTGGCGCAGGTGTGATGGTTGGGTGTCGACACACCGATGATGTAACGCAGGGGTTCGAGTCTGATGATGATGATGATAAAGGCCGACGCTGACGCTCTTTTTTTAAAAATTTTTTTTTTATATTATCGGCTCACGTTCACGCCCAGCGCCGTGTTCGTGAGGTCGTGCCGCATTGAGCTGCGCAGCGCAACAAAGGAATGCATTTAATTCCTTCCATATAATAACTTTGATTATTAGATTAAATTTGGGTGGAGGATCACTGGCCACTTTATTAGATACACTTTTGGATCGCGATGAATTGGACGGACGATTAATTGTCTCATCCCTCGTCTCTTGTGATTTGTTGTTGTGCGGTCGGATCTTGTAATACCCACGTTCACCACCAGGCTGTGTGAAGGCCGTGGGGGCGTTTGAGCAGGTGGAGTGGCGCAGGTGTGATGGTTGGGCGTTGACACACTGATGTAACGCAGGGGTTCGAGTCTGACGATGATGATGATGATAAAGACGGACGCTGATGCTCTTTTTTTTTAATATCATCAGCTCCCACATTCACGCCCAGCGCCGTGTTCATAAGGACGTGCCGCACTGCGCTGCGCAGCGCCACCACCGCCGCCGCCGTCCTCCAGATAACGCACAGCCTGACATTTGGTCCTCCTTAATACACCTCTTTGTCACAATCGCCGCTGTAATTGTCTTCTGCAGAGTGCCGTGCTTTTAATTAAAGTGAGTGGTAGGCTATGACAGAAATGATTTATTTCGTGCACTCCGCCATCGGGTCACACACACACACACACACATACACACACAGGGCAAATTAATTACAGCGAATCAAATTACACAGCAGCACCAAACCACGCTGTCTGTCTGCGTCCGCCGCCGCACCACCAACGAGAAGTTTATTAAAAGGAAAACAAACGGGGAGAGAGAGAGCGAGAGAGACGGGGGGACGGGAACCGATGAAGGGATGAAGCGCTGCCGCCAGACCTCGGAATCGTTAACGCCAACGGAACGCTTAAAGCTGCTGAAGTAACGAGTTTGTGGAGGAAGCCACATATTCTGAGCAATTTTACTTAACCCTCTGCTGGTGGGTGTAGGGGTGGGGGTGTGGTTCCCCATGCCCATGCCTATCCAGGGAGATTGTTTTGGGCACTGGGCAGGACACCCAGGACAGGACGCCAATCTATGACTGCGTGTGAGTGATTGAGTGAGTGTGCCCAAACACTGGGGGGCAATTTAGGGCAGCCAATTCACCTTGAATTCATGTTTTTGGACTGTGGGAAGAAACCAGAGAACATGGAAACTCCACCCAGGTCAGGGCGTCAGTCCATTGCAGAGTGCACTCGTTCACACAAACACATACTATATGGGGGCAATTTA
>JAFMOD010000745.1:14804-29757 GCA_019802435.1 Corydoras maculifer
CCCTCTCTCTCTCTCACTCTCTCTCCCCCTCTCTCTCTCCCCCCTCTGTGAGGGGGGGGGTCACATCCCGCTGAAACTTTGCTGAAGAACTCAAACTCAGATGATGACTGATAATGAAATTCGTATCGGCAAAATACAATGAGAAAAATAAAGAATACAATAGACATATATATATATACTGTATATATATCCATTATGGGCGGCACAGTGGCTTAGTGGTTTAGCACGTTCTCCTCTCAGCTCTAGGGATTCCCGGTTCGAATCCCCATCTGGGTGGAGTTTCCATGTTCTCCCCGTGTCTGCGTGGGTTTCCTTCGGGTTCTCTGGTTTCCTCCCACAGTCCAAAAACATGGATCAAGTTAATTGAATTCTCAAAATTGCCCCATATAGAGTGTGTCTGTGTGAGTGAGTGTGTGCCCAGAGATGGATTGGCGCCCTGTCCTGGGTCTATCTGCCCAGCGCCCTAGACGTTCTCCCCTGGATGGGCATGGGGAACCCCACCGCGACCCTAATAGAGGATAAGCGGGAGATAATGAATGAATGAATATATATATATATATATATATATGAAAATAAATAAATGCCCCCCATGAGCTGTACTGCTCTGCCACCTGACTGTGGAACCCGATGAGATGGAGCAGTCTGTCCCTGAGAGACCCCCTCATACCCCATCACTCCAGAGTTCTACTGCATCCAACCCCCCCCCCCCCCCTGCTGAGCAGAACCTGCGTTACACAAGTTAATGATCTGAACCAAGCACCTTCAGATGGAGAACCCTCAGAGGGGAAGTGGTTCAGGGACTCATCCTCCAGCCTTTCCCAGCACTCTGAGAGAGTCATTTCCTGAAACACAGACCTTTACTGACTCAATGCTTTCAGTTTGGAAACGAAATCAACTTAAAGAAATGAAAGGCAGACACTAATTAAAAACGGGATTTTTTATTCATACAGATGATTCATTCATTCATTCATTATCTCCCTCTTTATCCTCTAGTAGGGTCGCGGTGGGGTTCCCCATGCCCATCCAGGGGAGAACGTCTCGGGCGCTGGGCAGATAGACCCAGGACAGGGCGCCAATCCATCGCTTGGCACACACTCACTCACACAGACACACACTATAGGGGGCAATTTTGAGAATTCAATTAACTTGATCCATGTTTTTGGACTGTGGGAGGAAACCGGAGAACCCGGAGGAAACCCACGCAGACACGAGGAGAACATGGAAACTCCACCCAGATGGGGATTCGAACCGGGAATCTCTAGCGCTGAGAGGCGAACGTGCTAAACACTAAGCCACCGTGCCGCCCATACAGATGATATAATGATTTAAAGAATACGTTGGTTTTGTCCTCCGTGTCATAGACAGCGGTTCAGTTTTGATCTGTCTCTCTGTCCTCAGTGCTCTGAGGATAAGTCCTCGGGTGTTTCTCGGGTCCACCGGTCAGTTTCCTGATGAGGCTCGTTCTGTTTCCTGTGTTCATAATGAGTCTGATGTCCGTTCTGTCTGATTCAGTCTGATCATTTCAGAATGTAGACACAGTGATCCTGTAATAAAGACTAAAGGTCAAAGTATTGGGTGGCACGGTGGTTTAGTGGTTTGGCATGTTCTCCTCTCAGCGCTGGGGATTCCCGGCTCGAATCCCAATCTGGGTGGAGTTTCCATATCCTCCCTGTGTCCACCTGGGTTTTCTCCGGGTTCTCCGGTTTTCTCCCACAGTCCAAAAAACATGGATCAAGTTAATTGATCAAATTGCCCCATATAGAGTGTGTGTCTGTGTGAGTGAGTGTGTGTCCAGCGATAGATTGGCGCCCTGTCCTGAGTGTATCTGCCCAGCGCCCGAAACGTTTTCCCCTGAATGGGCAAAGCGGGAGATAATGGATGGGTGGATAAAGTATTGAATTAGAACAGCGGTTCCCAAAGTTCTTCAGCAGAACCATGGTCCCCCCTGGACACCTATGGCCAGCAGTGTTAGCGGTTAGGTTAGCGCCTTACTGCACCCCACTGTATGCCCCCTCACCCATAGGCCACAGTCAAAGAACAAGACATAGGCAAAACAAGGCAGTGCAGGACAGGGACAGGACCACGTCCACTCGCTGAGACGTCACAATGTGTGCATGACGGTGACAGGGTGCATGATGGGATACGGTGCACCATAAACACTCACACAACGTCTTTAGAAGACGAGCCGGTTTCTCTTTGATCTCAGATACACACTGCACTGCTGGAATAATTCATTCCTAAATAAATCACAGATTCAAACAGATCTCACCCTCTCTGCACCAATCAGAGAGCAGGGTGTGGGTCACACGGCATTCCTCTGGTCAGTGTGAGTGTTGGACTCTCCCATCACTCTGTAATCTGGAAACTCCGTGCAGGCCAGTGATGTATGGATCGTTTATTAAAAGTTTCTTAAAAGTAGATTCATTATTAATAAAACAGTCATTAAAACACGGCTACATTAAATATGCAAACATTTCAACTTTATTCATTCATTCATTCATTCATTATCTTCCGCTTATCCTCTATTAGGGTCGCAGTGGGGTTCCCCATGCCCATCCAGGGGAGAACGTCTCGGGCGCTGGGCAGACAGACCCAGGACAGGGCGCCAATCCATCGCTGGGCAACTTTATTCATTATAATAAAATTATTAAATAAATAACAACAACAACAATAAAAATAATAATAATAATAATAATAATAATTATAAAAATAACAACAACAATAATAATAATAATAATAATAATAATAATAATAACAACAATAATAATACTACTACTAATAATAATATTAATAATAAATTATATTAGTCATGTGACTCTCTGATGTCATCACTGATGCTGATCAGTCTCATACAGAAAGTCAGAGCTGAAGGTACAGAAGAAAAGCCTCTCGCAGGAAAACAGTGACATCATTCTTTCCGGGAAATAGCAGCTTAGCCGTGTGAGTGTGTGTGAGTGTGTGTGAGTGTGTGTGTGTGAGTGTGTGTGTGTGTGTGTGTGTGAGCTGAGAGCAGGAATCATCCTCATTTCTTCTCTATCACCTGATCGAGAGAGAAAGAGAGAAAACACAGCATTCCTGTAACATCACAGAATGACATCATCATCATCATCATTTACATTTACATTTACATTTACATTTACATTTAGCAGACACTTTTATCCAAAGCGACTTACAAATGACACTTACAAATCATCACCATCATCACCATCATCATCATCATCATCATCACCATCATCTTCACTATCACCATCATTTACATTCAGTCATTTAGCAGACACTTTTATCCAAAGCGACTTACAAATGAGACTTACAAATCATCACCATCATCATCATCATCATCATCACCATTATCACCATCATCACTATCACCATCATCACCATCACCATCACCACCATCATCACCATCATTTACATTTAGTAATTTAGCAGACACTTTTATCCAAAGCGACTTACAAATGAGACTTACAAATCATCACCATCATCACCATCATCATCATCACCATCATCATCATCATCATCACCATCATCATCATCATAATTATCATTACCATCACCATCATCATCATCATCATCACCATCATCACCATCATAATTATCATTACCATCATCATCATCATCACCATCATCACCATCATAATTATCATTACCATCATCATCATCATCACCATCATCACCATCATAATTATCACCATCATAATTATCATCATCACTATCATCATCACCATCACCATCATAATTATCATCATCACTATTATCATCACCATCATCATCATCATCATCATCAACATCATCACTATCATCATCACCATAATTATCATCATCACTATTATCATCATCATCATCATCAACATCATCACTATCATCATCACCATCATCATCACCATCATCATCATCAACATCAGCATCATCATCCCTATTCTCCAGATGTTTGGAGATGAGGAGGCAGGTGGTGTTTGATATAAAACCCTCAGATCCTCCTCATCCTCATGGTCAGTCTGAGGTCGGTCTGTGGTTGTATGTTTCGAGATGAGGAGGCAGGTGGTGTTTGATCATCAGATCAGCATTAAACACTCTCGACAGGAATGAAGAGACCCAGTGAGAGGACTGCTTTATTATTAAATTCATTACAACAGCTTTTATTATTACAATACACACTATTAATAATCATGACCTGTTTTGGTTCCTATCCCGGCGGGTGGACGAACATGCCCCGACATATCGGCGGAGATTCAGCTCTGATGAATGGAGGTGGCGTTGATGACATCACGCCGTCGGAATCAGACTCCACATTTAAAGCGTGAACAGCTGATTGGCTCATCGTTATTTATAAGTTGGAGTTCAATCAGCACGATTTCCTTATAGCACTGCCCCCCCCCCCCCGCACGCGTGTGTGTGTTTACCCCTCGCCATGGTGACGGCCAGCAGGCTTTAATCCCAGACTGGCAGACGGGGTGTGTGTGTGTGTGTGTGTGTGATCAGGACTCCCGAAGCCCTGACCCCATTTCCTTTCAGGGTCATGTCCATGTTCAGCGCAGCTCATAGTAAAGTGTGAGAAAGGGGGCGGGGCTATCAGAGATTTAAACCAATAGGAGCAGGTTAAACTCCTCAGCGCGCTGGTCTCAGCAGTCCACTTCTGTAACGCTGTTATGAGACGATCAGACCAAAACTCTGAGGACAGCTCTTTCACTCATTCATTATCTCCCGCTTCATCCTCTATTAGGGTCGCGGTGGGGTTCCCCATGCCCATCCAGGAAAAAACGTCTCGGGCGCTGGGCAGATAGACCCAGGACAGGGTGCCAATCCATCGCTGGGCACACACTCACTCACACACACACACTCTATAGGGGGCAATTTTGAGAATTCCATTAACTTGATCCATGTTTTTGGACTGTGGGAGGAAACCGGAGAACCCGGAGGAAACCCACGCAGACACTGGGAGAACATGGAAACTCCTCCCAGATGGGGATTAATTAATATAATTACCGTGCTCTAAAGTTACACTGGGTTAATTAAGGGGAGAGGGGTGCTCAAATTAGATCATATATTTTAATAAGGGTGGCACGGTGGATTAGTGGTTAAGCATGTTCTCCCCTCAGCATTAGGGATTCCCAGTTCAAATCCCCATCTGGTTGGAGTTTGCATGTTCTCCCCGTGTCTGCGTGGGCTTCCTCCGGGTTCTCTGGTTTCCTCCCACAGTCCAAAAACATGGATCAAGGTCAAGTGAATTCTCCAAATTGCCCCATATAGAGTGTGTGTGTGTGTGTCCAGTGATAGATTGCCCCCCTGTCCTGGGTGTATCTGCCCAGCGCCTGAAACGTTCCCCCCCTCCCCCCGAGACCCTAATAGAGGATAAAGCAGAAGATTATGTACGGATTTTTTAATAAACCTTTTATTTTAATAAGAGTCACTGAGTACCTGAGCCTATCCCAGCACTCGTGGTGTGAAGGTCAGGGAAACACCTCAGACCAAGTCAGCCGTCCATCATACGGTAGACTCACACAGATGTAGGGAGAACATGCAAACCACCCATAACAGACCTCGGCGTTTTGGAGTCGAGTTGTTTTTATTGGAGCGGCTTTAAGGTCAGTGAATTACAGAAAGCAGTTTTTGATGGTGTAACCCGGAGACCTGGTGGTTGTTGAGATGTTGGGAGGAGACGGAGCTCGGAGCGCGGTGCTGAGACGATCACATGGTGCATGATGAAAAGCGGGCTGAGTGCAGCTGTAATGTGATGATGATGATCCGGATTCCTGCAGGCTGAGGTGCTGAGGTTCTGACACACTGCAGAAGCCCATGAGCTGGTCACATGGCTGCCTGTAAACACGCCGCTCATGCAGTATTGATGCGCTGAAACGATGGGTGATGCAAGTTTCCCACCAATCAGCTCGCTCGGGCGGTGGGGTGACCGCAGCATGCGTCAGCGCAGCGGGAGATAAATAGTTAATTGGAATTCATCAGAGAGGAGAGAATGAGGAGGCCGATCATGCCTGCGCATCAGAGTGGAACAGAGACGGATCATCAGCACCGAACAAAAACCTCCTCACGTGAGGACATCAGCACACGAGTACTGCACACAGGGGGCGCTCTGACCTCCCTGAAATCCTCTCATCTGCAGCTTTATCCTCTATTAGGGTTTTCTGGGGGGTTCCTCATGCCCGTCGAGGGGAGAACGGTTTGGGCGCTGGGCAGATACACCCAGGACAGGGGGGGCAATCTATCACTGGACACACACTCACTCACACACTCTATATGGGGCAATTTAGACCATTCAATTCACCATGAATCCATGTTTTTGGACTGTGTGAGGAAACTGGAGAACTTGGAGGAAACCCCCCCCCCACACACACACACTCACACTCAGGGAGAACATGCAAACTCCACCCAGATCGTGATTTGAACTTGGATCCCCAGTGCTGAGAGAACATGCCAACCTCTAAGCCACCATGCCCCCCCCTCCTGAACACAGAGGAACCATAATCATTCAGAACATCCAGAACATTCAGAAAAAAGATCCAGATCTAAAACATTTAAAACCGCTGACTCTGCAAAAAAAAAAGAAGAAGAACCTGACAGAGAACCTGACTCAATCTCAGGGTTGAGATCTTCTAAATCAGACCTGACCGGAACTCAAACAAGCTGGAACTAAAAGCACCATCAGTACTAAGAACATCAGAACCCAGTGTGTTCTCCACCATGGATTCAGAGTGACCTTGGAGAACTGGGTTCAGATGGAGAACATGTTGAGTGGAGAGCTGCTCACAGTGCAGTGTGTAAGAGGAGCAGAACCGGCATCTGATGCAGGTACACAGGTCTGACTCACCATCTGATGGAACCCAGCAGAACCCGACACCCATCAGCACTGAGCTTCACCTCGTTTTCAGTGTATGATGTCACGGCATCGATCCTCTGAGTGGACACTCCGGTTCTCTCAGCACAGCACTCAGCTATCTCAGGTTCTTTGGTTATCATGTTGAGAACATCTGTATAGCTTTAACCAAACCACTAGGTCAGAGTCAGAACATGTCATTCATCTCAGGAGGATCTGCAGGGGTCATGAAGCACCATCACACACTCAGAACACTCTGCAGAACATAGGATAAGGTTCTAGATTAGGGTTCTGTAGGGAAGGTTTAGTCTGATGTGCTGATGGTCTTCATGGTTCTAACAGGAACATACAGATGTGAAGACCTCCATCAGTCAGAGAACCCAGGTTCTGTTATCTCACTGTGAGGCTCTCAGGAGAACCTTCATAAATCACAACTCATCTACAAACCACTCGCTTACTTACAAAAAGTGGTTCATACACACACACACACACACACACACACACAAACATACACATATACACACATTATTTATTTATATATATATATATATATATATATATATATTCATTCATTCATTATCTTCCGCTTATCCTCTATTAGGGTCGCGGTGGGCTTCCCCATGCCCATCCAGGGGAGAACGTCTCGGGCGCTGGGCAGATAGACCCAGGACAGGGCGCCAATCCATCGCTGGGCACACACTCACTCACACAGACACACACTATAGGGGCAATTTTGAGAATTCAATTAACTTGTTTCATGTTTTTGGACTGTGGGAGGAAACCGGAGAACCCGGAGGAAACCCACGCAGACACGGGGAGAACATGGAAACTCCACCCAGATGGGGATTCGAACNGAACGTCTCGGGCGCTGGGCAGATAGACCCAGGACAGGGCGCCAATCCATCGCTGGGCACACACTCACTCACACAGACACACACTATAGGGGCAATTTTGAGAATTCAATTAACTTGTTTCATGTTTTTGGACTGTGGGAGGAAACCGGAGAACCCGGAGGAAACCCACGCAGACACGGGGAGAACATGGAAACTCCACCCAGATGGGGATTCGAACCGGTAATCCCTAGCGCTGAGAGGCGAACGTGCTAACCACTAAGCCACCGTGCCGCCCTATATATATATATATATATATATATATATATATATATATATATATATATATATATATATTACACACACACATATATATAGATATACACACACACACACATATATATATATATATATATATATATATATATATATATATATATACACACACACAGCAGTGAGTGAAACACAAACCAGCAGAGTCATTCTGATGAGTCATTCTGAAGAGTCATGTGTGAACAGCACCCATGATGCAACGCTGCGGTAACCTTTCAGCAGGTGCTCTGATTAAAGGGGTGGGGCTGATTGAGGGGGCGGGGCAGAGTGAGCAGCCGGGCTTTCCGGTTTGTCCAGCAGAGCGGTGACAGAGAGTCACATGAACGCATGATGTCATGACCGAAAGGTTCCACCTGAGAACAACATCAGCACCTGACTGCAGGAAATACCCAAAACCCAACAGGAAACAGGAAGTGATGTCGTTATCTTTCAGACGGCTCAGAGCAGAGTTCAGCAGGGCGTGCTGGAGCCTATCCCAGCCCTTATGCCCAAACGACAGGGGAGTCGGTAAGCCGTCTCAGGACAAACAGGATGTGAGGTCGGACGCAGAGGTCAACCAAGCGTCCAATCAGAATCTGTGATGTCACACCTCACCTGCAAACGAAACCTCATTTATTTGATTATATAGATACAGTACCAGTGTTGGACACGCCCCCTTTCCCCCACTTCCTTTGTAGTTCTCCACTTCCATTCTGTAGTCCAGCTGTGTTCTGCAGTACAAACGGAGAACCCTGCTCTAGAACCCAAAAGAGCAGGGAGTATCGGGAGGGTGACTTAGTCCTATCCCAGCAGTGTCACTACAGAACTGCCAATCAACAAATCCACCACCCGAATGAGACCTGCTCTGTGATGGGCCAGAGAACCAACAGGGGACCAACAACAACACAGATGGACTGCAGACTGGAACTATAGAACTAAAGTCACTCTGTAAGGTAAGAGGAGGACATGACTGATACTCTGTATACAGTGTATATATATTTCTGGAACTCATGGTTCTGTTAATAATCACAGATCATCCGGGGTTAGAACCTCTTCAGGCGAAGACGTCCATCAGTCAGAGAAGCTTGGTTCTGCCCTCTCGCCGTGAGAACTCTTTATGGTTTCATTAGGAGACCCTTCAGGAGTCACAGCTCGTTTATTAACGACTCGTTTAGTTCAAATCTATGGGTTCTGCTTAAGGAGCTTTGTTTTGGGTTCCTAAACTGAGCTCCCTTAGTGGTTGAGCATGTTCTCCTCTCAGCACTAGGGATTCCCGGTTCGAATCCCAATCTGGGTGGAGTTTGAATGTTCTCCCCGTGTCCGCGTGGGTGTCCTCCGGGTTCTCCGGTTTCCTCCCACAGTCCAAAAACATGGATTAAGTCAAATAAATTCTCCAAATTGCCCCATATAGAGTGTGTGTGTGAGTGTGTGGCATCCTGTCCTGGGTGTATCTGCCCAGCGCCCGAGATGTTCTCCCCTGGATGGGCATGGGGAACCCCCCCACCGCGACCCTAATACAGGATAAAGTGGAAGATAATGGATGGATGGAAACTGAGCTCCTTCAGAACCAGAGTCTGGAGCGCCGTCATTTCTCTGTGGGTTCCATCTGATCTTCCTCTTGAATTTCCCCGTTGTGGGACTAATAACGATGTCATCATTCAGTAATGAATCAGTCACTGGTCTTTCACCTTTAATCCAGAGCACGTGCGGGTTCTCATCCTCGGAGCGGAACCCTGTGGAACCGAACGTGGGCTCAGTTCAGAAGAACAAACGTGGGATTACAGAGAAGGAACAACGTTCTCCTGAACTCCGGTGGAACCGACCTGCAGGGCTGAGATCAGACTTCCTCCTGCGGGGGGAGGGGCATGTGTATTCCATGATTTCGGGGGAAGTGGAGCTGAACGGAAGTCCTCGGGTCACAAACGACCAACCGGTTCCCGAGAACCAGAGTTCTCAGCTGCGGCTCCACACCGCCCTCTGGAGGAACGTGTGTGGAACAGCAGAGCACGGCATCGATTTCATTAACCTGATTTATCATCATCATCATCATCAGCTCTGTAAAGTTTACAACAGAAGAACAACCCCACCCCCACCCCCACACTGATTCGGGGGGGGGGGGGGGTCATAGATGCAGAACCCGAACACAGTGTTCTGATACAAACCGTCCAGAACTAACGGGAGCTTCACTCTAATTAACCTGAGCTCATTAATTAAATTAGTTTGGTTGAGTACTTTTGATGAAGATGATGATGATGGTGAAGGTGTGGTGGGTGGAGCTCAGCAGAGCGAGGTGGAGCTGAGAGCTCATCCATCAGCTCAGTCATTTGTTGGCGTCCTGTTGACGAGGAGTCTCGGGTTCTAAGCGGCGGAACCGAACCGGCCGTGAGGACACGTCTTCATCCAGCGAGAGCGCCGCGTCGTCCGAGTGGAGACGTGAACCAGCGCTGGGGGTTCTCCGGGTTCCTCTTCACTTGTGCAGATCAGGAGGACTGCTGAAGGTTTCATAAACGTTGGCGGCAAACACCTTCACCTGTTCTACAGTCAGAAGATCCTGGAACATACACACCACCTTCATCAGTGACATCACCCTACAGACCAGAGAACATCTCACTCAGATCAGCCCGTCACTCACACCTGCACCACCACCACCTCAGAGTCACCGCTGTACTGAGAACCATCCACCACCCCAATCACACCGGCCCTGATCATCAGAGAACATGGACACCACCTCCATCAGTGACATCACCCTACAGACCAGAGAACATCTCACTCAGATCAGCCCGTCACTCACACCTGCACCACCACCACCTCAGAGTCACCGCTGTACTGAGAACCATCCACCACCCCAATCACACCGGCCCTGATCATCAGAGAACATACACACCACCTCCATCAGTGACATCACCCTAAAGACCAGAGAACATCTCAGGATTCAGCTGCGGCTCCACACTGCCCTCTGGAGGAACGTGTGTGGAACAGCAGAGCACAGCATCGACTTCATTAACCTGATTCATCATCATCATCATCATCATCAGCTCTGTTAAGTTTAGAACAGAAGAACAACCCCACCCCCCCACACTGATTCGGGGGGGCGGTTCCTCTTCACTTGTGCAGATCAGGAAGACTGCTGAACGTTGGAGCCAAACACCTTCACCTGTTCTACAGATGGAGAACCTGCTGCTGACAGAGCGGTACCTGGACGACGTTCCCCGGTTCCTCGCTGCAGATGGAGTGGACCTGCCCGTTGGCGATGGGGATGATCTTGGCGAGCGGGAGGCCGTGTGCAAAGCTGCAAAAGGAAAGAAACGTTCTTAACCGCTTCGTTGACCTTCAGCCAAAACAGGAAAGAAGCGAGCAGAACCCCACCCCTGGAGCGGGCCGCAGGGTCCTGGTGGAGCGCAGAAGAACTCGGCCATGTTGTCGAGGAGACGGCCGAAGCCTCGGTTCAGACAGGCGCAGAACACGGTGTGGAAGTCAGGGCTGAAAGAACGAGGAGAACGGCGCCATCAGAACATCAGCAACACCAACACTGAAGGTTCTGAAGGTTCTGAAGGTGGACGTACTTCTCCAACACGTCCCGGGTTTCGTTCAGCAGCTTCATCGTCATGACGTCAGATTCCGAGAGTCCACAGGCCTGCACGGCACCAGAACCAGAACCAGGACGGAACACCAGAGAACACTCAGTCAGTAGGACCACGGTGAAGAACCATAAACCATCTCAACAGGGAGCCATGAAGAAAAAGAACCAGAACACACTGCCGACTCTGGGACCTTCATGAGACAGGCCCCACCCCTGTGAGGAACCCTCAGGAGAACAGGGTTCCTGTGGACCAGACCTCAGGTCTTCTCAGACTGAACATGGTTCCTGGTTCTGATTGGGGTTCTCCACTTACCTGATCCTCCAGCGTGGCCTCCTCGTCTGCCATCATGTAGCAGGACAGGGGCCGGTTCCGCGGGGCCCCCGGATTCTCCTCCACCAGCTGTCTGATCTCATACAGTTTGTGTTCCAGGTCCTGAAGGGACAGACTGTGTTTCAGAGGAACTCTGAGAGAAACAGACAGAACCGTCGGTCAGAACCCAGTGGAACCACACGCTTAGAACCTCAGGATTTTAACTTTGTGGAAACAGTTTGGGGAAGGCCCCTTCATGGTCCAGCATTCACAAAACAAGGTCCAAAAAGACAGGGCTTTGGAGGAGGAGGTGCCGCAGTCCTCTTATCCGTCCCGTCCGGACCTCCATCAGAACCATCAGAACTGAGGGTACCGTGAGCACCCTCTCTCAGGTTTACTGAATAAGGAGGTTCTCTTACGGTCCCAGAACGTCCTGCACCGCCTTCTTCACCACGCTGATCAGCTCCATGAGTCCTGCACACAGTCAGCGGTTTAACCTCAGCGCCCCCTGGGGGTCAATACCGAACACACAACACTTTCATTCACCTTCTCCATAAAGGTGCTGGATGCTGGACAGATACTGCTGCTGGACTGCAGGGGGAGCCAGCGGCGTCTGCAACAACACAGAGGAGCATGACACTCAGGAGAACCCAAAACTGCAGAACCTCACAGAGCTTCTGGAACCTGCTCCAGAACCCCCTGCTGCTACACCAGGACCAGAACCCAGACCCTGAAGCGTACCGTGGTGTTGGTCACAGAGTTGTCCAGGTACAGATATCCACCAATCACATTCAGCTGCACCCGCAGGAACACCACCAGCATGCACGTACTGTACACCGCCACCAGGCTGCGCGTGAAACCTGAGGGACACGCATCAGACGCACGGGTCAGACAAACGCATCAGACAAACAAAATCACACACGCATCAGACGCACGCTTCAGACCAAACGAATCAGACAAACAAAATCACACACGCATCAGACGCACGGGTCAGACAAATAGGTCAGACACACGGGTCAGACACACGAATCAGATAAACAAAATCAGACACACGCATCAGACCAAACGCATCAGACGCATGGATCAGACAAACAAAATCAGACACACGGGTCAGACACACGAATCAGATAAACAAAATCAGACACACGAATCAGACAAACAAAGTTACACAGGTCAGACAAACGGGTCAGATGCACGAATCAGACAAACTGGTCAGACGCACGCATCAGACAAACAAAATCAGACGCACGCATTAGACCACACGCATCAAACACACGGGTCAGACAGATGCATCAGACGCACGGATCAGCCAAATGGGTCAGACAGACAGGTCAGACACACGCATCAGACAAACAAAATTAAGCATGTGCCAGACAAATGGGTCAGACGCATGCATCAGAATCAAAATCAGACACACGCATCAGACACACGCGTCAGACATACAAAATCAGACACACGCATCAGAATCAAAATCAGACACACGCATCAGACACACGCATCAGACATACAAAATCAGACACACGCATCAGACACACGCATCAGACATACAAAATCAGACACACGCATCAGACAAACAGATCAGATGCACGCATCAAACAGATTAGACGCACGGGTCAGACGCACACATCAGACAAACAGATCAGACGCATGCATCACACTGGTCAAACGCAGGGGTCAGACGCAGGGGTCAGACGGGTCTGAAGCTGTGGACGTGCTGGTCAAACTCACTGATTATTTTCAGATCCTCCCAAATCTCCAGTCTGTTAATCGGCCTGCAGACAGAAGATCGGACAGAAGATCAGACAGAGGAACCTCAGAAGCTCAGTGATCTGCTGACCATCCCTCTGCTGGTCCTGCAGGATCAGACTGGTCTGATCTTCAGTGTGGGGGGGGGGTACTCACTTGGCTTTGAGCAGTGTGGTGAGGTTCTCAGAGTTCAGGTGGTGGATGATGGCCTCCTTCAGCGTGGGGAGCATGGAGAGCACTGCAGACAGAAAGAGGGCGGGGTTTGAGATGACGGCGCGAGCCGGTTGGAGGCGCCGGTCTGGGCGGGGTCACTCCACCTGTCATGTTGCACGTCCTCTGGTTGCTCTCGAAGTGGAACTGGCGGCGGGCGTGGCCGATGTACTCCACCGCCTGGCGCTCCTGCAGCTCCTGCAGCTTCCTCTGAGCGTAGCGGCTGAGCAGGTAGCCCCCTGAAAGCACAGCAGGCTGGGGTCACATGACTCGCTTACTGGCGAGCAGAGCGTTACAGCAATGTGCCGGGATAGGCTGAGGAGCATGCTCAGCCATAAGGTCTGATGTTCTACGGAGAGAACCTGCAGGAACCGAGCGGGTCACATGACCAGAGTTTAATTAGAAACCCTGACTGATGACAGAGGATCGTTAATTAACCACCTCATCGTTTATTCTGTTAATTAAAACTCAGCTGAATGACCTGATGAGAGTTCAGAGGTCAAACCAGCGCTTCAGCATTCTGATGGAGGTCTCAGATCAATTAATCTCGAGCTTAATTAATCCTGACTTCAATAAACCTGAACTCAACCGTGTGACGTCACTAACACTCATACTTCATACTCTGAGTGGGGGGGGGGGGGTGAGGATAGTTTACAATGAATCCTGAGGTTTATTGAATCCCGAAGTTTAATGAATCCCGAGGTTTAATAAATCCCGAGGTTGAATGAATCCCGAGGTTGAATGAATCCCGAGGTTTAATGAATCCTGAGGTTTAATGAATCCTGAGGTTTAATGAACGCTGAGGTTTAATGAACGCTGAGGTTTAATGAACGCTGAGGTTTAATGAATCCTGAGGTTTAATGAACGCTGAGGTTTAATAAATGCTGAGGTTTAATGAATCCTGAGGTTTAATGAATCCTGAGGTTTAATGAATCCTGAGGTTTAATAAATGCTGAGGTTTAATGAATCCTGAGGTTTAATGAATCCTGAGGTTAAATGCATGCTGAGGTTTAATGAATCCTGAGGTTTAATGAATCCTGAGGTTAAATAAATGCTGAGGTTTAATGAATCCTGAGGTTTAATGAATCCTGAGGTTAAATGAATGCTGAGGTTTAATGAATCCTGAGGTTTAATGAATG
>JAFMOD010000745.1:36926-48047 GCA_019802435.1 Corydoras maculifer
ACAGACTGTCCTCCATCACAGACTGTCCTCCATCACAGACTGTCCTCCATCACAGACTGCCCTCCATCACAGACTGTCCTCCATCACGGACTGCCCTCCATCACAGACTGCCCTCCATCACAGACTGCCCTCCATCACAGACTGTCCTCCATCACAAACTGTCCTCCATCACAGACTGTCCTCCATCACGGACTGTCCTCCATCACAGACTGTCCTCCATCACAGACTGTCCTCCATCACAGACTGTCCTCCATCACAAACTGTCCTCCATCTGTTTCTGTGAATGACATTTACGTTACATTTGGTCATTTATTGGACACTTTTCTCCAAAGCGACTTACAAGGTTGGCGGCACGGTGGCTTAGTGGTTTGGCATGTTCTCCTCTCAGCACTAGGGATTCCCGGTTTGAATCCCCATCTGGCATGTTCACCCTGTGTCCGCATGGGTTTCCTTCGGGTTCTCCGGTTTCCTCACACAGTCCAAAAACATGGATCAAGGTAAATTGAATGATCTAAATTGCCCCATACAGAGTGTGTGTCCAATGATGGATTGCCCCCTGTCCTGGGTGTATCTGCCCAGTGCCCAAAACGTTCTCCCCTGGATGGGCATGGGGAAACCCCCCCCGCCACATGATTCTCGTGTCACTAAGCTACCTCCCCTGTTTCTGTAATTGATGATGATGATGGAGAGAGTTTTGGGTGGTGGATGATTCTCAGTCCAGCAGTGACGTGGGGAGCGGGTAACCTCCATCAGCACACACTACCCCACCTGCACCACCATGTCAGTGTGAGTGCAGTCCTGAGAGTCCTCCACCCTGATAACTCTTCTTGTTGCTGACTGTTGGGTGGTGGTGTTGGTGGTGGTGGTGTGTTGCAGGCCACGCGTCATGCGGAGCTGGTGGCTCTGGACCAGGTTCTGGACTGGTGCCGTCTCAGAGAGCGGGCCCCAAGCGAGGTGTGTGAGCACACGGTCCTCTACGTCACGGTGGAGCCCTGCATCATGTGTGCCGCTGCACTGCGCATCCTCCGTATCCTCCACCTTCTGTCTGTCCGTCCGTCAGTTTCATGACCCGCGACCCGCTGCCTCTGATTCTCCATCCACAGGGTGGCGCTGTAAGGTGGAGGAGTGTAACACACTCCTCCTTTTTAGTCAGAGTGACCGCAGCACTGAGAAAGGTCCACCACCCTAATACCACTGGGAACATGGAACCCTGACCCCGAGTGCGGTCCTGCTCTTTAACACGGGTTCAGACATCCCCCTGGTGGTGTACGGCTGTAAGAACGAGCGCTTCGGAGGCTGTGGGTCGGTGCTGGACATCTCCTCTGCAGATCTGCCCCTCACAGGAAGGTCATTCAAGGTAACGCCTGTCTGTTGTCTTCATGGTGTTAAGACTGACCCCGACCCCAAGCTGTGGACCAATCAGATTGTTCTGATCCATGTGATTGACAGTGCATTCCGGGTCACAGAGCAGAAGAAGCGGTGGAAATGCTGAAGACCTTCTACAAGCAGGAGAACCCTAATGGTGAGCGACCCGACCCGACCCGACCTGACCTGACCTGACCTGACCTGACCTGACCCGACCCGCAGATACACCCAGGACAGGGGGGGTGTCCACTCACTCTGTATGGGGCAATCTGGAGCATTCACTTCACTCTAAATCCATGTTTTTGGACTGTGGGAGGAAACCCACACTGACACGACATCCAAACTCCACACAAACTTAAGTGCTGAAAGGAGAACATGCTAACCATCACACCGTTCACTCATAATGATTTAAGAACCGCCCTCAGTCTAATGCCCCGCCCACAGCCAGAGAGAACGAACAGCATGAAGGCCATGCTGAATGACTCCGCCCTCTGTTTTCTGAAAGCTCCACCCACAGATTGAACCAACCCGGCACGGTAGTTTAGTTTGACATGTTCTCCTCTCAGCACTAGGGATTCCCGGTTCGAATCCCCATCTGGGTGGAGTTTCCATGTTCTCCCCGTGTCTGCGTGGGTTTCCTCAGGGTTCTCCGGTTTCCTCCCACAGTCCAAAAACATGGATCAAGTCAATTGAGTTCTCCAAATTGCCCCATATAGAGTGTGTGTGAGTGAGTGTGTGTCCAGTGATAGATTGCCCCCCATGTCCTGGGTGTATCTGCCCAGCACCCGAAATGTTCTCCCCTGGATGAACGTGGGGACAACCCCCCCCCACCCCCAGCGACCCTAATAGAGGATAAAGCTGAAGATAATGAATGAATGAATAAACATACAGATATCATTAAACAATAGGCTCCTCCCACAATCCCTAACATTTTATAAAGAGTGAGGGGTACTGCACTCAGGGGGGCGTGGCTGCAGCTGTTCAGAGGGGTGACGCAGCCACGCCCCCCTGAGCCCAACGTGCTGGATCGGCTTTAATCAACAGAAGTATGTGGACACCTCCAGCTACAGCAGCTCTCAACACATTTCGTGTGTGTGTGTGTGTGTGTGAGTGTGTGTGTGTGTGTGATGAGTGTGTGAGTGTGTGTGTGTGTGTTTAATCATTTAGAAGATCACTGGATGAATGGACCTAGCTCACAATCTCAGTTCTAGTTCATCCCATAGGTGTTCTACAGGGTTGAGGTTCTACACCAAAAAGACATTGTGGGCGCTCCATGTCTCTGTGGACCTTCCCTAAACTGTTGTCAGCAGGTTGTGATCATGTGGTGGTCTGTGTTCAAATCAAATCAGCTGTATTGATCACATGTGTAGATGTACAGCCAGCAGTGAGACTCTGTCCTGACATCTCCACAGAAAGTTAATTGAATAAAGATTGATCCATACATCATCTTCAGCTTTGTCCTCTATTAGTGTCACGGGGGGTGTGGGGGGGGGGGGTGAGCACTGGGCAGATACACCCAGGACAGGACACCAATCTATCACTGGGCATTGAATGAAGATAAAGTTAAAATTATTCATTCATTCATTCATTCATTCATTATCTCCCGCTTCATCCTCTATTAGGGTCGCGGTGGGGTTCCCCATGCCCATCCAGGGAAGAACGTCTCGGGCGCTGGGCAGACAGACCCAGGACAGGGCGCCAATCTATCGCTGGGCACACACTCACTCACACATACACACTCTATAGGGGGCAATTTTGAGAATTCAATTAACTTGTTCCATGTTTTTGGACTGTGGGAGGAAACCGGAGAACCCGGAGGAAACCCACGCAGACACGGGGAGAACATGGGAACTCCACCCAGATGGGGATTCGAACCAGGAATCCCTAGCGCTGAGAGGAGAACATGCTAAACCACTAAGCCACCGTGCCGCCACATTTAATACTTAATAAAATTCATTCATTCATTCATTATCTCCCGCTTTATCCTCTATCAGGGTCGCGGTGGGGTTCCCCATGCCCATCCAGGGGAGAACGTCTCGGGCGCTGGGCAGACAGACCCAGGACAGGGCGCCAATCCATCACTGGGCACACACTCACTCACACACACTCACTCTATATGGGGCAATTTTGAGAATTCAATTAACTTGTTCCATGTTTTTGGACTGTGGGAGGAAACCGGAGAACCCGGAGGAAACCCACGCAGACACGGGGAGAACATGGGAACTCCACCCAGATGGGGATTCGAACCGGGAATCCCTAACGCTGAGAGGAGAACATGCTAAACACTAAGCCACCGTGCTGCCCAAGTTAAAATTCAAATAGTTTAATTATTGAAAAAGTAGAGAAACTGTAGAGAGGTGGCGCTGTAACTGAGATCAACTGAAATGCTTTTAGTCAGATGTGCACTAATGCAGTGCAGGGTTCAAATCTGTCAGAGTTTTGGGGGTGTGTCCGTTTGGTCCTGGTTCAGGGTCCGAATCGCCTCCCCGTCCTCTCTGTGTTTGTCTTCAGGAGACGAAAACGCCGTCCTGATGGCAGCTTGTTGTCGGGATGACTGACGTCCTCCACAGTCTTTTTCTGTTGATGTAGTTGCTGTGACGGGGGGGGGTCCTCATACTTCTGATATAGATCTTGGAATGGGGTGTAATGCAGTACTACTGAGCACAGACTTCAGTCCTATCCCGTCAGTGAGCTGATTCTGTATCCTCTTCTGTTTCAGCTCCGAAACCTAAAGGAAGGAAAGGCGTTTGTCCAGCAGGGGGCGCTGCTGCCTCACAGGGGCCTTTACTACCTGCAGACTTACAGAGTGATTCAGTCTGAAGAACCGAGCGGTTCAGAGTCGTGTGATTAGTGTATCTGTATGTTCTAATAAAGTTCTGATTCAGTCGGTCTTCGTTTCAAATTAGCAAAACTAATGATTCACTGAGTCGTTTAAAGAGTCGAGTGATTCCTTTAGCTGAAACACTCACCGAATCCCATGTCCAAACCGCTGACATCATTCTGAAGATGCTGTCCCACCAATAAGACCTCAATAAAATCTTCCACCACCCGATCCCACCCTTCACCACCTGATCCCACCTCCACCACCTGATCCACCACCCGATCCCACCTCCACCACCTGATACCACCCGATCCCACCCTCCACCACCTGATCCCACCTCCACCACCCGATCCCACCCTCCACCACCTGATCCCACCCTCCACCACCTGATCCACTCCCTGATCCCAACCTCCAACAGCTAATCCACCACCTGATCCCACCCTCCACCCCGAGCAGAACTAGCACCTGTACTGACTTTGGAGAACATGCTCATCCTCCGTCGTCTGTAGGTGGTTGTAGTGGACTGTAGGTGGAGGTGAGGTCTTCTCTGAGCTGTCAGTGTGAGCCTGGCTCTTCCTCTCTGCCCCCTGCACCCACCTGCGTCACCACGCGTTCTGTGCGCTCCATCTGCGCGCTGCTCCTCCACCCGTGCCAGGTCCAGGCTGGGATTCCTCTGCACTGATCAGAACAGACTTTCCACCATCTGTCCCCAAATCCATCCACCTGCTCATGCTGCTCATGGTCTGAGGTGGAGCATCAGTTGAGTTTTGTCCCTTTAACCCTCTCAGTCCATGGTGGAGGACAGGTTCATTTAATCTGTGTGTTAGGAAATGTTCTCCTTGTCTCCAGACCACCTCCACCTCAGTGATGGAGTCATGGCAGTCCGATCTAAAAGAGGAAGCAGCACGCTCCGCGTCCTATGGAGATCTTCAGGATGTCGGTTCTCCACCGTTCTGAGTGCAGGGTGAGGAGGCGCTGGTGTTGCTCTTCAGTTTGCATGAAGCTGAACGTTGGAGATGTGAGATGTAAGAGATATAAATCTAACTCAGGTCTTTAGAGAACAGGATGGACGTCTGCACAAAGACTCACAGGGGGCGGAGCCAAACAGCCATTAGCCTTTGGAGCATCGCCATGACTACAGCATCTGTCTCATTGAAGCTGAACATCTGAAGAACCCAAACACGACATCTCATCTAATCAGAGTCCATCCTCCTCTACGGGTTCTCCAGTCCCAGAGGCCATGGTGGGTCGGCTTCAGTCCCGTTCTGAAGGTTCTGATGAGCTTCGAGCCCACAGCTGCTCCACAGCGTGAACGTTCAGACTGCAGGATGAAGGCACACAGGATGTTCAGTTTCCTGTCCATCAGAGGGCAGACACCCTGCAGGGGAAGAGTGAAGGTTCTTGATGACCATTGTGGAACAGAACCAGGACCTTCTCTGGGTGAGGTGAGCATGCTCAGCACCTGCAGCCAACGTGGGAACACGCTGATGGACTCTGAGTTCTCCATCAGATGCTGAGGAGGTCGGAGGTGAGGGATCTCTGACCGCCACCCACTGACTCACACCGGCGTTACTTTAGACTGACCATCAGGGACGGCAGAACCTTCAGTCTCCACCACGCTGAGGTTCCGTCTCCACACGGAACTCTTCAGGTTCCACATAGAACACCATGAGCTTTCATCTTCTGAACAAAACACCTCTGAAAAGCACAGGGTGTGTGGGTGTGTGTGTGTGTATATATATGTGTGTGTGCAGTGTGTAATGTGCATATGTAGTGTGTGTGTGTGTGTGTGTGTGTGTGAGGGGCTGTGTGTGTGTGTAGTGTGTAATGTGTGTGAGTGTGTAATGTGTTGTGTGGTGTGTAATGTAGTGTGTGGTGTGTAATGTGTGTATTTAGTGTGTAATGTGTGTGTGTGTGTGTGTGTGTGTGTGTGTGTGTGTGTGTGTAGGGTGTAATGTAGTGTGTGGTGTGTGTCTGTGTTTTTCTGTCTGTCTGTGTGTGAGTGTGCGTATGTAGTGTGTGTGTAGTGTGTAATGGGTGTGTGTGTGTGTGTGTAGTGTGTAATGTGCATATGTAGTGTGTGTGTGTAGTGTGTAACGTAGTGTGTAGTGTGTAACGTAGTGTGTAGTGTGTAATGTGGTGTGTGTCTGTGTTTTTCTGTCTGTCTGTCTCTGTGTGAGTATGTGTGTGTGTGTGTGTGTGTGTGTGTGTGTGTGTGTGTCTGTGGGGGGGGGGGGTGGGGGGGTGAGCTGTTGTGTTTTCCTGAAAGCAGCCTCATTTCCAGTCAGTCTTCTTTTACAAGCGCCACACTCTGGTTCTCCGGTTCTCCGGTTCTCCGGTTCTCCGGTTCTCGGACGTCTGAGGACAGGAATGTGAGGAATGTCTTTAATGACCGCTGCTCTGCGTTCCACTCCACTGAGGTTCCAACCTCCCAACCGGAGCTGACCACCAATCAGAGCGGGAGCGCTCACCGAAACCTGACCCCGTCCCGCCGCTTTCAGACGGGTTCCTCGCTCTCAGAGTGAACTCCAGCAGAACCTCCAGCAGAAGATCAGCGGAGAACCTTAGAACAACTGTATGGAGAACGGTATTGGGACACTTTTGTAGTCATGTTCTTTTAATCTGAGGAGCTGCAGACCTGATCAGTCGATTACAGATGCACAGGTCATGAGGTCAGACAGGTGGTTCTGTGGGTTCTGTGGGTTCTGTGGGTCACAAGGTTTGCACATTTGGACATTCAGAAGACTATTATTCAAAGAGACTTACAAATACACCAACTTTATGTTTTGTCTCAGAGCAGAGGGTGGTACAGCGCCCCCTGGAGCAGTGAGGGGTTGAGGGTCCTGCAGTGGTAACTTCAGTGTAGCTGGGATTTGAACCTCCAACCTTCAGACTGATAACCCCACCCCCTGAACACTGAGCTCCACGCCCATTAATATTGAAATATATTTAAAGATTGAAATGTTTTGAAAGTTCTGATTGATTCCTTTGATCTGGGTTCTGATTGAACTACAGATCAGAGGCTTTTGGTTCCATGCCGATGGTTCTTCTCTGGAGCAGGTTCTGCGCTCCTCAGGTTTCTTCTCTGAGACTGACTTTAAGGTCGTGTCTGTTTTTTTATTGATAAAACACGTTTAACAAAAATTGCCGCTAAGTCACGTCAATAAATCAGCACAAGGTCGACAGCGGCAAGGAAAACCCGCCCCCCCACAAGAGGAACCTTGAGAGGAACCATGAACACCACAGAGATTTATTGAGAGGTTCTGGGCTGTGCTCTTCAAACTCTGGTGTTTGATCTGGACGCCTCATCTGCAGTCTGAGGTCAGGTAAGATGGTGGGTCATGTGACCATAACGTTCACCTTCATCCAATGCTGTGTGAAGGAGAACACATGATGGATGTTCTAATGGAACACAACGGGCAATGCAGAACATTCGGAACATCCCTCAGTCACTCGATCAGAAGAAGCTTCTTATCCAGGAACCCAAATGATGTTGGTACGAAAAAATGCAGCATCAGCGTTAAATACAGCGTTAAATAGGTTCCCCATGACCATCCAGTGGAGAACGTTTCGGGTTCTGGGCAGATACATGTATGGGGCAATTTGGAGAACTCAAATGACTTGATCCATGTTTTTGGACTGTGGGAGGAAACCGGAGAACCCGGAGGAAACCCATGCAGACACGGGAAGAACATGCAAACTCCACCCAGATTGGGATTTGAACCGGGAATCCCTAGAGCTGAGAGGAGAACATGCTAAACCACTAAGCCACCATGCCACCTGGTCTTCATGACGTTGAACTAGATGTTTGTTCTGTTGAAGGAACGTCAGTGGAACCAGGAGGACAGACAGCTGATGGAACACTGGTGTTGGGAAAGCCTCACAAAGCGTTGCTGTCGGTTCCGCCTGCGGGTTCCTCTGTGGAACCCAGGTTTCCTGAATCCGACTGAGGTTCAGGAGCATCTGTTATGTCCTGATCAATAAATATTCACGAACCAACAACCCCAACGAGCTCCAGAACACCCCCCCCCCACGATGCTGCCACCAACGGGCTTCACTCTGAACATGCAGAACCCACCTTGAGGAGATCCAGCTTCCTGGAGATCTTCATCTATGGCTGTGCTGACCAATACTGGATGGAACCTGAATATTAATTGAACTGGCGGTCCTGCAGGATGCCCCCTAATGGACTCACATATAGTTTTCCAGTTTTTAGTTTTTCCATTTGTTTAATATCTGTACATAGCTGTCCTACATTGTTGTTGCTGTCTGGCCGCTCAAGGAGGATGAGTCCCCCACTGAGTCTTGGTCCTCCCAAGGTTTCTTACTTAAATAACAACATAAAAGGGAGTTTTTCTCTTGCCGCTGTTGCTTCAGCTGGCTCTTTGGGGGTTTAAAGGCTTTTTATTCTGTAAAGCTGCTTTGTGACAATGTACTGTTGTAAAAAGCGCGACAGAAATAAATAACTTGAACTTGAACTTTAGGACAACATGATTATTTTGAGGTCCTGAGGTTCCGGACCCCGAGCACCGTGTCCCCTGTCCCAACGACGGCGGAAATAAAAAAAGACTGAGTGACGAGATGAGACCCTTCAAAGGTAAAAGTTTAGTAGTTTATATTTATTTGAAAACACAATCTTGAATTTCATTCATTCGGGATTCATTTTCAAAATTGTATATAATATTATAATATTTTCACGTGACATCACAAACGCCGTCTGTCTCGCGTCCTTTCTGTCCGTTACATGATCTACGTCTCCGGGAGCTTTATAGGTTTAACATGTTAATACAGAACAATGAGTATCAGCTTCAGAACCCGAAGAGGACGCGAGCGGAACCATATACATGGAGTATAAAGGTGGGGGGGGGGGTTCTAACGGGTTCTACGTGGGCGAAAGGAAAAGAAAAGTAAAGCGTTTCCATTTGAACTCAGAGAGCGGGACTCCGAAAGGGTTCGGAAATATAAAGTGCATCAACAATCTGAAGGATTCAGCAAAACGAGAGGGGCAAAGACGAGCGACACGTCCCTTAATTAACGCCTCCAACAGGCGGCGCACAGGAGGCGGAGTTTAGGAGGCGGAGCAACGGGACGGCTCATGAATATTTACAGATCTGCTGGAATGTTTCCTGGAACTGAGAACAGAGAACCTCGAGCTGAAGAACCGGAGCCCACATGCTGATGCTCCACAGTCCAGGAGCTGGAGAAACCCCCCCCCCCCCCCCCGCGGTCAGCAAGATGGGGTGAGGGGGTGGGGGGGGGCAGGCATCACAAGCACTATTATATGTTTAAGAATGAAAGCAAAAAGTAAGTGCGCAGTTGTTTCACACACACACACACACACACACACACACACACACTCTCTCTCTCACACACACACACAGATAGCTATATGCATGTATATATTATTTAAATCCATGCTCTACATCGTCCACGACATAAAAAAAACCATATACAAATTATAAAACATGATACAATAAATAGTTTATAGAAGCGTACTGTACATGAAAGCCATTTCATTTCACACATAGAAAAATAAGTCTTAGTGCAACCGTACAGAGATATCCATACTTCACATCATCAAACTCAGGCGTCCCCAAAAGACGGCGTTTACAAAGCAGATACACAAAGAGCAGAGCGGAGAACCCTGGAGAACTTTACAGGACGTCCCGTCATCAGAACGTACAAAGTCCAGAACAGAAAAGGCACACACACATGGGCCGCCTCCGTACCGGACGCAGCTCGCGTTTGGTCAGGTTCATGTACAGGGTGGACGTCAGCGCGGGCTTTCCGTCAGAGAGACCGCAACCCGCTTCAGAGCGGACGCGCCGCGCCGTAAACGACGTCCGGTCGCCCGCCCTCCCGCCCGCCCGCGTTCAGAGAGCGCCCGCCATCCCCGGGTCCGTCTCTGTGTAAACATTCCGTTTGAGTAGATTGAACCCGTCTCCGATTGGCCGCAGTTCACCTGTTGGACTCGTTGCCCTTGGCGCCGGACGTCTCCTCGCCGTTGCCCCGGAGGCCGGTCGACGGCCGTGCACCCTCTGTGCCATAGGGAGGGGGGCGGGTTCCCACGAGCGCCTTCGTGCCACTGTCTGTGCCGGAGTGCAGGGGCTGTCCGACCTCGGAGCTGTTAAAGTGCTGAATACTGCTCGGGGCGCCGGGGTCCGGGGGCGGGGCCGGGGCCGCGGGGGAGGGAGACGGGCTCTGCTGATGGAGCTGTTCCAGATTTTGGGGGGGTTCTTCTGAGGCTATGCGCAAACAGGCGATGGCTTTAGTGCACGTCTGAACGCTCTCGTCTTTTTTCTCGCCGCCGTCCACCGCGGAAGCCGGAGAACGTGCGGCTCCGGGGGGCGCCGTGCCCTCCTGAGAACGCTTTAATACCTCTGCCACCTTGGAGGCTTCAGAGTGCCGTGAGGACGCTTTGCTGGGACTGACCTTTGAAGGGGGCCAGGTGGGGTGGGCACAGCCTGGCACCATTTGGATGCCCCCTACTGGAATCATGGGGAATGGCGCGTGATTGAGTTGCTGGGAGTGGAGGGGCAGGTGGCTGAACAGGCCGGGGCTAGAACCTTCTGGACCATGGAGATCTCCATAACGACACTTCCTCTGGTCCTGAAAAAGAAATCAGGAGGATCTGAGAGGGACAGGTCTGAGAACTGAGAAGACGGGAGAACCTACATGGAACCACCGTGGAACAATGAACCTAAACAAAGAGCAGATGAACCCACGAGTTCTAACAAAGAACGTTATTTCAACCACCAGAAGTTTGTCTGAAAGTTCTAGACATTAAGCACCCAACCGCAGATCACAGGTCAGGTTCCCTCTGCTAAGGAACCACAGGTTCTTATCCACAAAGAGAGGGTTCTACAGAAAAGGTGTTGGAGATCTAATCTAATCCAGGTCTAATCCTGAACTCGTCCAGATCTAATCCTGAACTC
>JAFMOD010000745.1:52221-63656 GCA_019802435.1 Corydoras maculifer
AGTGTGATTGGTGGAGATCAGTGGAGTTGATGTAACAAACATCTAATGAAGTGGCCGTCCAGTGAGTGTGGAGGAGCTCAGGATGGTTATAAGATGGTGAGACCTGTGGCGTGTGGAACATCAGTGTGAAGGTTAGAACGGCGCAGAATCGGAGCATGGTGTGGTTCATACCTGTGTCCTCCAACTCTGCGTCCTCCACACAGGTCAGCGACACCCCCAGCTCCAAACACTTCTTCATGTGGGCTTTAGATTTCATGTGTTTGGTCAGGTTTCCTGAAAACCAGAGAGCCAGCGTCACACATCAGGGTTCTCAACAAGACAAGAACCCACGGAACCGTCCACTGCAGAAGAACCGCCGCAGCGGTGCGTCCCTACAGACAGACCGAAGGCCTGGAGGGGCGGACAAGGAGAACCGGATCACTGATCTGCCTTCTGATTTACTCTGGTTCAGATCAGACGTGAACGTGTTTGAGGAGCAATGCTGCCCCCTCAGGGCAGGGTGGGGGGGGGTGTTATAAAACTCTCGGGTCGGCGCTCGGCTGCTCGGGTCCGATATTAAAACCCAGATCTTTATTCATCCGGCCGGCCAACGTTTAAGAGGAGCCTGAGGAGCGACCTCGTTCAGAGAACGTCCTGAAGTGTTTCCTGAACTCATGACGTGAGAACACACAGCAGCATGTTCTCCTTTATCAGAGTGGAACACTCTACAGAACGTCCTGATTCCGACGTCCCGTCGTCCCGTCGTCCGAGCGTCCGCAGAGATCCAGCGTTTCATTAAAATCATCTCGTTCACTCGAAACAAAGAACCAAGTGGTTCCACAAGAACCGCCGGTGGTTCCAGAGCCTCGCTGGGGTTAAAGAACCATTCATCACAGCTGCACCGGCCAACTATCGGCGCCCTCTCTGGTGGAACAGTGACGGTGCAAGCAGCTGACCGAACATCCGTCTGGGAGGTGCAGGTGTAACGGAGAAGGAAGACAAAGTGCCTTTGGATAGTACCTTTGGTTTTGAAGGCGAAGTTGCAGAACTTGCAGACGTAGGGCCGGACGTCGGTGTGCGTGCGGATGTGCTTCTTCAGCATGCTCGGCTTCTTGCAGCGGATGCCGCACTCCTCACAGATGTATTTGCCTCGTCCTCGTCCTCGTACGTAAACGTAGTCTTCATTAGATTTATATCTGAGACGATCGATAAGAACGTCAGGACAGCAGAACGGGGGACGGGACGGACAACAGCAACGTTTCAAATGATATTAGGAACTGGAAACCAGCCGTGTGGTTGGCATGTTCTCTCAGCGCTGGGGCTCCAGGTTTGAATCCCAATCTGGGTGGAGTTTGCATGTTCTCCCCGTGTCTGTGTGGGTTTCCTCCCACAGTCCAAAAACATGGATTCAAGGTCAATTGAATTCTCCAAATGGCCCCATATAGAGTGTGTGTGTGAGTGAGAGTGTGTTTAGTGATAGATTGGCGTCCTCTACTGGGTGTATCTGCCCAGCGTTAGCCCATCTAGTACCAACAACCACAGCAGGAAACGTTCACCCCATTCTCTGGATTTTAAGAACTACATTGCTGTCACCTGATTGGCTGATTTGAAGACACATGAGCAGTACATATATAATACATGAGGGTGAGGTAGCACAGTGTTCAGGGGGTGGGGTTATCAACCTGAAGGTTTTGGCTTTAAATCCCAGCTCCACTGAAGTTACCCCTGTGGCTCCTTGAGCGAGACCCTTAACCCTCACTGCTCCAGGGGGCGCTATATCACCCTGTGCTCACTTTTGATGACAGTGTTGGCTAATTAACCAAATTAGCTCTGAATGAATCAACATTCATTCATTCATTCATTCATTCATTATCTCCCGCTTATCCTCTATTAGGGTCGCGGTGGGGTTCCCCATGCCCATCCAGGGGAGAAGGTCTCGGGCGCTGGGCAGACAGACCCAGGACAGGGCGCCAATCCATCGCTGGGCACACACTTACTCACACAGACACACTCTATATGGGGCAATTTTGAGAATTCAATTAACTTGATCCATGTTTTTGGACTGTGGGAGGAAACCGGAGAACCCGGAGGAAACCCACGCAGAATCATCATGTGGAAGAAAGTGTCAGGAGAAGCCTCCTCAGAGGGACGATCATCAGGAACCCGAGCAGGATGTTGGAGAACCTCAGTCCTCAGCTGGACACTGTGTTCTGTACAAAGAGCTGTTTACTGCGTTTAAACAGAGAAACAGCCGGGAAAGGCCTCAGTGTACCCCACCCTCAGATCAATTCTCCCCCATGCTTCAGGCCATGGGGTCAAAAAACCTAATAAACTAAACTAATGAACTAATTACCTTCCTTTGTTCTGTTAAACGGCAGCACGGTGGCTTAGTGGTTAGCATGTTCTCCTCTCAGCGCTAGGGATTCCCGGTTCGAATCCCCATCTGGGTGGAGTTTCCATGTTCTCCCCGTGTCTGCGTGGGTTTCCTCCGGGTTCTCCGGTTTCCTCCCACAGTCCAAAAACATGGATCAAGTTAATTGAATTTTCAAAATTGCCCCCTATAGAGTGTGTGTGTGTGAGTGAGTGTGTGCCCAGCGATGGATTGGCACCCTGTCCTGGGTGTATCTGCCCAGCGCCCAAGACGTTCTCCCCTGGATGGGCATGGGGAACCCCACCGCGACCCTAATAGAGGATAAGCGGGAGATAATGAATGAATGAATGAATGTTCTGTTAAACACGTCTTAAACTCGCATCAGCTCCAGAAAACAATATTTATCTCTATATACAAGTGGGCGGCATGGTGGCTTAGTGGTTTAGCATGTTCTCCTCTCAGCGCTGGGGATTCCCGGTTCGAATCCCCATCTGGGTGGAGTTTCCATGTCCTCCCCGTGTCCGCGTGGGTTTCCTCCGGGTTCTCCGGTTTCCTCCCACAGTCCAAAAACATGGATCAAGTCATTTGAATTCTCCAAATTGCCCCCTAAAGAGTGTGTCTGTGTGAGTGAGTGTGTGTCCAGTGATAGATTGGCGCCCTGTCCTGGGTCTATCTGCCCAGCGCCCGAGACGTTCTCCCCTAGATGGGCATGGGGAACCCCACCCCCCTACGACCCTTATAGAGGATAAAGCGGGAGATAATGGATGGATGAATGAAAATGGAGGAGTGGGAGCTCAGTGGTCAGTGTGTTGGGCTATCAATCTGAAGGTTGTGGGTTCAAATCCCAGGTCCACTGAAGTTACCAGTGTGGGTCCTTGAGCGAGGCCCTTAACCCTCATTGCTGCAGGGGGCGCTGTGATTAAACCAGTGCTCACCTTGTAAGTCGTTTTGGATAAAAGCATCCAATGAATGACCAAATTCATTCATTCATTCATTCATTATCTTCCGCTTATCCTCTATTAGGGTCGCGGTGGGGTTCCCCATGCCCATCCAGGGGAGAACGTCTGGGGCGCTGGGCAGATAGGCCCGGGACAGGGCGCCAATCCATCACTGGACACACACTCACTCACACAGACACACTCTATATGGGGCAATTTTAAGAAGTCAATAAACTTGATCAATGTTTTTGGACTGTGGGAGGAAACCGGAGAACCCGGAGGAAACCCACACAGACACGGGGAGAACATGGAAACTCCACCCAGATGGGGATTCGAACCGGGAATCCCTAGCGCTGAGAGGAGAACATGCCAAACCACTAAGCCACCGTGCTGCTGACCAAATGTAATGTGATGTAAATGAAATGAACTGTTAAACGTTAAACCGAGTTCTGGAGCTGTGCGTGAGTGGCGGTGTGAGGACTTTCGTGTCTGGAGTTCTGAACGTACCCTCCTTCAAAGATTTTAATGCGAGTGGGTTCCGTCTGTTTGTGTGGAACCTCGTGCTCTCCGTGCTCCTCTTTTCCTTGATCTCTGGAATTCACGCCTTTCATTTTTTTCCCAAACTTGCCGACTTCCAGCTGCATGACCTCCGACTTCGTCTGAAAAGGAAGCCAACACGGAACGTCTGGGATTACTGAAGAACCCGCACACAGCGCCGAGCGACACGCCCCACCGGACACGCTGCCACAGAACCCCCGAGATGGAACCGAAAGCTCATTAATAATTAAAGACACGGATCCGGCAGAGGGAGGATGTCATAACGAGCCGTCGCTTCCGGATTTCAATTCCGTCTGAAGGAACACGGGGTCCGTGTTCAGGAACCGAAGCTCAGTTGATGTGCGGAGCGGCGCTTCATCACATGCTGCTCACAGCGGGGGGGTCCAGAACCTGTCTGCGGCGGCGACGTGAGGAACATCCAGAACATCAAAACCAAGGTCAGTCTGTCGGACCCGCGGATCAGAACTCCTCTGGACTGCTCCCGATCCCAACTCTCAACTAATGACGACTTAACGACCCGAATCTCATTGTTTCTCTAAAGTCTTGCCCCCCCCCCCATTCAGCTTCATCTGTGTGTCTGTTATTAGTTTGTGAATGTTGTTTCACTCGCGTCCCGTTATCTGATTACTGAAACTCTGCATCATCGATGACAACACATGAATCGATTAAAAATGACCAATTAATTAACTAATAATTAACTCACTGATTAATTCCTTTCGTTTTCTATAAATTGCCCGTTTTCTAAATGTTAAACTTCACCAGCAGAATTAATGTAGCACAGGGGTGTTTTTAACATTTTGCTAATTACAGTTCATTCATTCATTATCTCCCGCTTTATCCTCTATTAGGGTCACGGTGGGGTTCCCCATGCCCATCCAGGGGAGAACGTCTCAGGCGCTGGGCAGATAGACCCAGGACAGGGCGCCAATCCATCGCTGGGCACACACTCACTCACACACACACTCTATATGGGGCAATTTTGAGAATTCAATTAACTTGTTCCATGTTTTTGGACTGTGGGAGGAAACCGGAGAACCCGGAGGAAACCCACGCAGACACGGGGAAAACATGGAAACTCCACCCAGATGGGGATTCGAACCGGGAATCCTTAGAGCTGAGAGGAGAACATGCTAACCACTAAGCCACCGTGCCTTAATTACATTTAATCTAATTAAATGGATTAACTATCGATGCAGGGTGGCACGGGGCCTAGTGGTTTAGCATGTTCTCCTCTCAGCGCTGGGGATTCCCGGTTCAAATCCCAAACTGGGTGCATGTCCTCCCCGTGTCCACGTGGGTTTCTTCCGGGTTCTCCGGTTTCCTCCCACAGTCCAAAAACATGGATCATGGTGAATTGAATTCTCCAAATTGCCCCCTATAGAGTGTGTTTGTATGAGTGAGTGTGTCCAGCCCCCCTGTCCTGGGTGTATCTGCCCAGCGCCCGAAACCTCATAGAGGATAAAGTGGAAGATGATGGATGGATGGAACAATCGATGCATTTTAGTTTTAATATAAACTTTTCTGTTCACAGAAATAAATCAGGTTCGTAATCAATAAAGAAATCCAGAATGATTCAGCTATAAATGAGATCAGCAGATAAAGAGTATTAAACATTTTTCTTTTTATATCTCAAAAAGTTCTCAGTGAATGGAGGCTCCTCTGAAGAACCTGCTGCTGGATCCACAGACAAACCTCAGAAATCAAGAAAGTGCAACGCCTTTACTGTTAAATAAAGTTCAACATTTTGGATCCTTCCACGCTCTCCGTTCCACTTTAACGTCTGTTCACAAACCGCCGCCAGCCCCACGATCTCAGAACCAGGATACCAGAACAATATACAAATACAAACTACTCCAACGTGACGGTGAACGCTCACCTGCTCAAACTTCTGCTTCCACATCAGGGAGGAGACCAGCTTCCCCGTGCCCGGCTGGTACATCAGCGCCATCGTATAGGTCTGTGTGTTCCCCCTCTGTTTGGAACGGAGCAATGCCAGAACTGCCTTGGTGCTGAGGTTGAGGGGGTTGGGGTTGTAGGAGCTGACGGACCAGGAGCCGTAAACCGATAATAAAGGTGTCGTCTGGGCAAAGTTTGGCTTGGTGTAATTCAGGTAGCACCAACTGACACTTGTTGTGGTCCGGAGACTCGGGAACTGAAAGAACTGTTCCACGCCCGCCAGATCAGTGAGCAGGAGGGTGCTCCCGCTGACGGCGCCACCCTGAGGGGAACCGACCTGGACCAGCATGTTGACTGGGACTTTGCTGCTGAGACTGTGGTTCGAGTCGTCGTGTGCGTCACTCGAGATCATGGACTGTGGACTGGGGCTGTCCTCCGGAGTGGATTTATCAATATCGAGTTCCTCGGGGGACTCCGTCTTCTTCAGGGAGTTTGGAACAATCTGCAGTGGAGGAGTGAAGCTGTCAGGACCACGAGCTGCAGCAGGGCACGCTGAGAAGACGGACGCCGGGTAATTAGCCGGTGGAGAAGAAGACATCCTGTCCTGATCCGCTGCGGATTCCCCCGTCTTTAGAACATCGGGTTGTGGCGACGCGTCACTGTCGCTGCGAGTGCCTGAGTTACTCAGCTCCACGGCACTCAGCTCCTTCACTATCTGCCCATACATTTTTTCTTCCTTGACCCGTTTCTGTTGCTTGGTTCCAATAAAGAGCTCCAGGCTGCTGGCGGGGGACAGCATTCGCTTGCTCCCTCCAATACTCGAGGACGCATCCGTGGTGGAAATGGTTCCTGATGTCAGTGACAGTGGGATTCCAGTGTTGAGTCTTCCAGGTAAAGGTTCTGAAATGTTCAACAGTGGGTACTGCAAAGGTCCCTCCGATTGGCCCAAGATCTTTGATAAACCGAGCCCTAGTGGCAGTTTGGAGGATTTCCCGGTAAAGGAACCTGCGGCCACATTGTCTGGACAGAGGAATCTGATGGAATTGGCGCTCTGAGCGGCAGCAGGGATCATCTGGGAAACGCTGGTGTACATAACACTACCGTATGATGGCACATGTGTTTGGAGTCTAACAGGAACCAACATTCCAGGGAGTGACGGGTGAGGACCTATATTTTGAGTCGCAAAGACGGGCTGCACTGGTTGTATGTAAACAGAGTTTGAACTGGGCGTCTTTGCTGAGCAGGTCGCTGGAGAAGCTCGCGAGCCGTACGGATAGCTACCGCCGGCCGCGTGGGCCTTCAAATTGTTCGGATGAGGTTGGGACTTCTGCAGCATGGGGGGTCGGATATGTAGCTTCTGCAGCTGATGGAAGCCCGGGCCATGTCGCGGTAACTCGGGATACCAGACCATGGACTGTAAGGGCGTTAAGGCTGATGCCGCCAGGCCGGCCTGCTGGGTGGCGTGGTGCAGCATCTCCGGGTGCTCGTGGGCCGAGGCCTCGCTGTCCGTTGAGAGTTGAGCTGGCAGGCGAGGACACCTCTGTAAGTCTTCGGGCTGACTGTCTTCGCTGATGCTCTGCTGCAGCAGGTGGTACGATCCTCTTTTGTGCCGGACAAGTTCGCCCACGGCTGCAGACATTAATGCTGGAGTGCTATGCCACGTAGAAGGGGTGGCGTGAGGGTCTGAAAACTCCTGTTTGATGTTTACCTCGGAGCCTTGCTCTTGAAGAACGACCTCAGGGTAGACGCTCAGGGACGCTTGTCGGACCAGATATCCCCGTCTCCGCTCCTTCATGGACGAGACGCTGGCATACAGCTCACCCTGCCTCGAGGCGCTCGAAAGACTCCCGTAGTCAAATGACTTGCTGCGAGTTTCGGGGAGCTCGGTGGGTAAAGCACACGGTGCCTGTTCTGATGAAGATCTGCGCATCTCCTTCAGATGATGGCCTGGAATGGACAGTGAGTGCCCGCTGCCTGGAACGGTCAGAAACTCCGACTGTTTGCTGAAGTCGTCGTGCTTAGTCGGCGACGTTGATTTCAGGCTTTCTTCTCGGTCGAAGGACATGGAGAGGCTTGAGCTGTGGGACAGGTTACTCTCTTGACTTGGGCTTCTGGAAAGGCTGGTACAAGTCGACTCGAAGCTGGACTCCCCGGACGAGTGCTCTAGGTCTGCGAGACGCAGGCGTTTTTTCTTGGGGGGCAATTTCTCTGCTGGTAGTTGAGACAAAGTCTCACTTCTTTGAGGCCACTGGAATTCCTCCACATGTTTTTCTGGGTCCTTCACTGGCACCTCAGGTTCTCTTTCAGGCTTGTCGGGTTCTTCGGTGACTCTGATCTCAGGCACTTGGATGTTGGGTTGCCGGACAAGTTTGTGGGGCATGTGATATTGCTGATTGGGGGACAGAGACGCCAACTCTCGGTCGTCTTGCTGCTGATGCTCCATGCTCTCAGACCTCAGAGCAGACTCAGGGCTGCGTAGGTCATCTGCGTTCTCCACGTCAGAATGTTCCGAATGTTGGCTCGTGAGATGTTCGGGCTGATAGGACGGCTGATCGGTCGAGTCGGACTTTTCGAAGGAGCTCGGCCGGCTAAGTAGGTTGGTGTGTTGAATGACGGAGATGACATTGATAGCTTTTCTGTCTGGTTCTTGAACATTGTCTTTATCGAAACCTTCGTAAGAGCCAAATCCGACGTACACAGGTCCCCGACCGGTGGGCGTGGCTCGGTTCGTTTCCAGGCCTCCATGTTTAAACTCATAATCACCAGCTTTATCTAAAGAGCCACTCTGAGCATCCTCATATTGCCCGGGACAGTCCTCCTCATCACCCACACTCTTCTCTTTGCGACGTTTTCTGGTGGTTATCTCAGGCATTCCCATCTTTGCTGCACGGAGTTCAGGACAAGCAAGACCCTCGGACCCCGGGCCCTTGTATTCAGGTAACAGATGCCCCCTCTCCCCAACCTTCATTGTAGAGAATGGACCTGCTGTCCTCACACTGTGTTCCGATTCCCCATGTTCAAACGCAGCCTGTCTCCTCAACCTTCTGAGACCAGGGGCCCCCGGATAAAACACATCATCTGGAGACATCATTTCGTCGAAGGAGTGACTCCCTCTGAGTGTGGATGGAACGTTGAGGTTGGTGGGGGACGGCGTGGGCATCGAGTTGCTTCTTATTAATGGTCCTGAGTCTGATGGAGCTTCTAAGAGAGCGCCTTGAGGAAACTGTGTGTCGCACCCCCGCCCCATCTCAGCACCATTCCCCTTAAAGAACACAGGATCCTCCGATATCTTACCCATGTCCCTCTCTGCCATGGCAGCCCTGTTTGGGGCGTTGGGGCTGACCGTAGCTATGCCCACGGTTAGGGGGAGTCTGGATCTGGAGTTGGGTCTGTAATACCAAGACCTGCCGAACATGATCTCCTCGTATGACTTTGCATTGGTGTTCGGGGGACTTATCTGCTGCTCCGCACTCTCCGAGCGGGAGAAGTAACCCGAATCGGTACTCCCTTTGCTGTGAGGACTCAGGAGATTGAGGGACTGCTCTGCCTCCTGGCTTTTCTTGTCGGTCAGCCTCAAGGCCAGCCTCTGCCTGATCGTTTGAGATTCATCTCCGTGTACCATGTGTCCTCCAATATGAGACGCCTTGATGTCTGTAAACGGCATGCACTCTATGGCTGTGGATGGAAGCCCCGCTTTCGGGACGATTAAGATAGGCACTTTCATAGACGCCATGGCCATTTCCTCAGCCGAGTCTGCGTAGGCCGGTTCCCTTCCCTTCTCTAGTGTACTTTTATCAGACTCGAATGATATCTGGGGTATGGAGCTGCTGTTTTCGGGGTAGAGGGCCACCTCGGCGGTCTCCTCGTCAGTGTCAGTACTTTGATCTCCATCCGAGTGGAACTCCGCCTCCCCGATGGAGGACGCTTGATCTATATCTGTGCGTGAAGCCAGCTCAGAAAATGGGACGAGTCCGGCTTTGATGGCGTGTGCGTGGGACTTTCTGTGCTTGTATAAATTGCTCTTGGTTTTAAAGGAAAAGCCGCAGGGTTCGCACGGGTACGGACGTTCCCCTGTATGTGAGCGGATGTGCTTCTTCAGCACGCTGGGCTTGGCGCAGGCCCGTCCACAGTACTGACAGATGTACTTTCCTGGCTTCTTGGGTTTCTGTTCCTTCTTGTGACCATCGTCTTTCTGGTCCGAGCCCGAAAGAGAATACTGGCCGAACGTGCTGGGTAAACTCGGAGACTTTTGGTGCGGGAAGGCTCCGTGAGAGCGAGAGTGCACCGAGAACATCTCGTCCGTTGGCAGCGACTGCAGTTGACCTGGAAAGGGCCACGCGTGGGCCTCCATGCCAGGCTGTGGCTTCGTACCCGTTGGAAAAGGCTGCTGCGAGTATGAATGTGGGAGCTGGTAGGAGTAGGACCGGGGAAAAAACTGGCTTTCCGCCGACGGCTGAGACGCCGAACTCAGGAGAGCTTTCCCGGAACCCGGAACCGTCGTCCCGCCGAAGCCCTCCGTGTAAGAGCTCCTCTTTGAACCAGTAGAAGGCTCCGAGACCCATTTCCTTTGTAAAAGGTTCTTCTCCCGTGGTTCCTTATTGCATTTTTGTTCAGCTGTTACGTGTGGATCCATTTTGATGTTTTTAAGCAAAAGTTTGTAAAGGATTTCGAAATTGCTTTAACATTTATCGTAATGCCTGATGATGACGACTTATAACACCAACAAAATGTCCTTTATATCCATTTTTCAAACTGGTCTCCAGAATGCCGGTTCCCGTCAGCGCCCGCACCGTTTACGTCCCTCACTCGTCCCGCCGATGGTTTGTCCTTTAGTGTCCTCTGATTGTCCCGTTTCCTACAGAAGAAAAAACAAAGGTTACTCGGTGTTCCTGAGCTCCGGGTCCCAGCTCAGATCAGACCTCCAGAACCCTCCGCCGGTTCAAAACGCGTGACCTCGTTAATGAAAACCCGAAATGATGAGAAGCTCGGACGTTCTTTACAGATTCCCGCTGTGCAGTGTGAATGGCCCGCGGTTCGAGCGCACTCTGAATGTGAATGGTACGTCGTGTACGGTACTCTGACTGCGGGAACCCGAGCGGCGGGCCGTGTGGCTTCAGAGCCGCCGGAGAAGGAGCGAGGAAACTGTGACGTTAAGCCTGAAGGCTGGTGTAAGAGCTAAAAATAGCGCGTCAGAAAGGCCTGGTGCTATTTATAGCTCCTGAAACGTTGCCGTTTGGTTTGTTTAGGTTTCATTTTCTTTTATGCCTGACGCAGGAAAATGTGAGCTCACAGACGGAGGCGTGCGAGAGCGCACACTCACCAGCGGGGGCAGCAGGCGCGCTAATTATATCAACAGGATTCGGAAACGCTGCGCACACTTTGGTATTCAGACAAAAAAGACCGAACAGACTCGACAATCCTGCTGGTGATCCGCTGTAACTGCGGAAATGACAATGATGACATCAGACGCAACTGTGATGTCACCGATTGATCTCCAGAGCACTTCAACAAACACACACTAAAACAGTTACACACTGAAAACACACACACACACACACACACACACACACACACTAAAACAGACTGCAGTTACACACTGAAAACACACACACACGCTAAAAGAGTTACACACTGAAAACACACACACACACACACACACACACACTAAAACAGTTACACACTGAAAACACACA
>JAFMOD010000746.1:0-10492 GCA_019802435.1 Corydoras maculifer
GTACAGGTTTGCTTATTACCCACAAATGGAAATTCTCTTCTCTTACACTTTTATCACTGTCTCATTCGAATTCCATGCACTGACAATCACTGAACCGGTTAAATGTCATTTTTGGAATTCAATATGTTATTATCATCTCTCCCAGTTGATGGGAGATTGTCGTCCTCAGCGATTTCAACATTCATTTAAACCGACCGTACGCCGCTGATCTTATCGTTTCTTGATCTCATCTCCAGCCTGGACCTCCATCTACTCTGCACCTCAGCTACCCACCAAGCTGGCAACCAGCTCGACCTCATCATGATACACTCATGTTTCTCTTTGGACATACACATCACTCCACTTCATGAATCAGACCACTTTTTCATACAGTTCTCTGTCTCTCTTCCACCACCTCCCGTGATCATCAGTAAAACATCTCAGGTACGTCACAATCTTAGCGCTCTCTCTAACACACTCTTTGCTGACTTGGTTACAGATGCCCTTCCTAGCATCAGTAACTTCTTAACCCTTGACACTAACACTGCATCAAGCACATTCTGCTCCACCTTGTCTTCATGTCTTGACCAGGTCTGTCCAAAATCCACCAGGAAAACACAGTTCTCCGTCCAGTCCCTGGCTCACGGAGACTCTTCAGAAGCAATGTACTTCTCTTCGTTCCGCTAAAAGAAAATGGCGTAAGTCTGGTCTGTCTTTAGATTTAGAAACATACCAGTCCTCACTTGCCACTTTCTCGAAGGATGTAACTGCAGCTAAAGCCTTGTTCTTCCAGTCCAAGGTAACATGCATCTCAGATGCCCACACTCACTACTAATTCCCCCCCTCTCCCCCTCCTAACACTTCTCTGTCAGCTAATGTATTTGCAACCTTTTTTACAGAAAAGATCGAGGGTATCAGCACACTCTTTCATAATCACCATTTCCAAAACACTAAATCTTACAAATCCAGCCTTCCACCCGCTCCTCCTTCTCCACTGTCGCAGAATATGACATCTGCAAAATTCTTCTTGCCAGTAACCAAACTACTTGCCCCCTTGATTCCATCCCATCCCACCTTCTTCAATCCATCACCTCCTCCATCACACCAGCACTCACACACATCATTAACTCCTCTCTTATTTCTGGTACTGTTTCCAAATTGTTTCAAACAGGCCATAGTCAAACCCCTACTCAAAAAACCTATGCTCAACCCAAATTTGGTCAAGAGCTACAGACCTGTTTCTCTTTTACCTTTACTGTCTAAAACACTTGAACGGGTGGTATTTACACAGGTCTCCAAATTTCTTAATCAGAATAATCTGCTTGATCCCAATCAGTCCGGTTTTAGATGTGGTCACTCCAAGGAGAGAGCATTGCTCTCTGTGATTGTCTCACTTAAATCTGCCAAAGCCAAATCTCAATCCTCTGTCCTCATTCTGCTAGACCTTTCTGCAGCTTTTGATACAGTATATCATCAGATTCTACTGTCCACTCTATCTGAATTAGGCTTTTCTGATACGACACTTGAATGGTTTCGATACTATCTCACAGGAAGGACCTTCAAAGTGTCATGGAATGGGGAGATCTCTAACTCTCACCAACTACACACTGGTGTGCCTTAGGGTTCTGTACTTGGTCCTCTCCTCTTCACATTATACTGTACATGACATCACTATGACATCATGCTATGCTGATGACACTTAGCTTCATCTGTCTTTTGCACATGACGACACTACCATCTCAAATCGGATATCTGCCTGCCTCACCGACATATCTGTTTGGATGAAGGAACCATTTCTGGATCTTCCCCTGCTACCTTCACTCTATCTTTTCAAAATACACTCCGACTCGTTCACTTCGCTCCAGTGATGATTGCCGCCTGGCGATTCCACCTCACTGAGGAGCTAATTCTCACTCTGTGGTGTTCACCACTGCAAAATGGTGGAAAGATTCCCAACTCTGTCCGTAAGGCTGTATCACTAAGCAATTTTAAGAAACTACTAAAGACGCATCTCTTTAACAAATACCTGTTGTAAAATAAATGAATAAATAAATAAATAATAATAATAAAAGGGGGGGGGGCGCAGCATCAAATAATCAGGTTTGATGAATTTACAATATAGTTGGTTTTCTGCATAACTTCTGACTTGTAATGTTCTCATTTGTAAGTCGCTTTGGATAAAAGCATCTGCTAAATGACTAAATGTAAATGTAAACACCTTCCCCAGGTCATAATACTCGATCGGTACCTGGGAGAGATCGACGGGGTTACCAAAATCGGATGCGTTACTGCTGCACGTAGACAGGAGGAGTGACAAGGGACACCCCACGAGAGAACCTGAGAGTTTACCAGGTACCAGGGGTACCCTAAAATAATAGGTGCGTCGGGTGATTGGAAAACAGAAAATCCTCCCGGCGTCGGAGCCTGACGTCAGAGGCGCCGTGTCCCAATCCCTCACATAGAACGGAGAGCTGCGCACACAAACACAAACAGGACGAGTATCTGGGCAACAACACAACACGAAGGTAAGCAGGCAAGAGCATGACGAAGCGAGGGCTGTGTCGAGGCGAGAAATGAGCTAGAGTAGTCGAGGCATAGTACAGGCATAGGCACAAGACCATCTGGCGAGGAAGGACAACGAGCAGCTTAAATAAGGACACCATGATTAGACCCAGGTGCACAGGATTACAGGGGCATGAAGACCAAACACACGTGACGAGACATAACATGGATAGGTTATGGGCCAGGATCTTGATCTAGATGACCATCTATCTGTGGCCAAGACACTCAAAAATAAGATAGTAGTAGTAGTAATAGTAGATAGTAATAATACTAGTCAAATAAGTGAGATATAACAGATTGAGAACAAAACACAATAATAATGATTAAAGCAAGAAAAGTGATTGAGATCATTCAATAAACATAAATTAAGACAATTATCTATGAAATGACGGGTAGGAAATGCTTTATATCAATTGCTCACTGAACAGTGACTATACCACATGAGTTTTTATGACTATTAAACCTATTTTGTTTCATACTTTATTTCATTCTAGAAATATTTTCTTCCCACAGTCCAAAAATATGCTAAAAGATAAACTTCTGACAATAAATTGCTCCTTGTTGTGAATGTGTGCATAAATGTGTTTGTGTGCCTGCCCTGAGATAAACTGGCAATGTGTCCAGTGTTTTGCAAAATTGTTTTCCTGATAAAAATGGAACAGGCACTAGAAGTCTCAATTTTTTAAACTGGATTAAAACATTTAATTTGAATAATTGAACCAGAGAATTTAAATCAGTTTACATACCATCAACATTTGATTTGAAACCATATTCATTTAGAAACTGACAAATGCTAAGCCTGGATTACTTTCACCAGGCAAGTGCAATTGAAGTAAAATAACTTAGTTTTCCTTATAACAATGTTCAGTATAGCTGTAATCCTAGAAAACAGGATTAATCATAAATCCTTTTATCTGGTCCTTTCATTGTCTGTTGTTTTCTTCTGTTTACTACACTTTTAACATCCTTAATTATGGTTTTTAATACACCAGCAGGGCTATATTAAAATCACAATGTGTCATATGCCATGGCCATTTTGGCACAAGTTAATTGCCAATTTAAAATAGCCTTTTAAAATATTAATAAGTAGGAGTTTTGCCTCTGATTTCTGCCTAAAATGTTAATGTTCACCTTTACATAACTATACATTTTGTTTTTCTTATATATATATATATATATATATATATATATATATATATATATATATATATATATATATATATATATATACAGTAACTGACTTGTGTTGTTCTGTTATTTATAGTAAGTCGTGTTGAAAAAAAGTAAATGTAAATGTAAATGTAAATATATAAATATATAAATTCTGCCTTAGATTTGTAATGTAAAAGATGAGTACAACTTGAATATGAAGCTTTCCATATACAAGATGACAGTGCGGCTGTAGCTAGCATTGGCCAGTCTGGATACAAAATGGTACAAAATTTTTATGTAGTTTACTCGTATATGTTTTCAACTTTTGGCACATGAGCATCAGAAACACCAATGTATATGCATTTGACCATCAGACACTGCTAAAACACTGCCGGAAACAACTTAAAAAACACATTGAATGATAAGCTATGAAAGCCGCTTTGTGGCTTCTGCCTGCTTCGACAGCCAAGCCCTCAGACCGCAGCCTTGTCTGAAGCCAGCAGTCAAATGCGAAGGTATCAGAAATGGTGGGCAAGACTTAAGAAGGGCGGTAAGTGGGCTGAAGTTTGTGCTAGGCTAACAAAACAACAAAGCCAACTTGGCCAGCTTTCTCGTCTATCTATAAGTCATCGGTTACCTGCTACATCAGCAAGCGTACAGATAATATGACTTCAATAACATACATCCCACCCAGAAGCATTGGGTGAATGCAAGGGTGTGTTAGGATCTTTTGATTTTAAAAAAGGCAGAAAGAATGAGCTGATGCAAAAATGGTTGCCTCAACATTTATTGAGGACAGAGAAAACTTCATGGTCACCATCAGTAACTCACGCTGGCCAGCGGGTCTGCCATTCTCAGCGTTCCGATGCTGTCTGCCTCCGGGTCTGAGTGAAAGTGCGCCCCCCGCAGTATTTACCTGGGTATATATCTGTTACGTCTAGTTCCCGCCCCTTAACTGCCTAAGCCAATCACAAATTACCCCCCTAGGTTTTAAATCAGCCAATCCTAGCCCAGTATTTTCCCAGTGGCGGCAAAATCAGAGGTCCTTTGTTTGTCTTTCGGCCATATTGGGACTCTCATTATGTATAAGAAATTTAAAATTTCTGACAGGTGCTTAAGACATGAGAGTCTGCCTTCAAATCCAGTGACAACACAGCCCTCACGACAGCAAAGCCCAAATTGTACAGGACCAGCAGAGAAACAAAGCGTGCACACAACCAGTGCATCCAGAGCCACTTCGAGAACAGCTGTGACACACAGCACATGTGGCAAGGCATCAAGACCATCACCCACTACAGGCCAACACCACCTGTCAGTGATGTGATTTCTCCCTTTCAGATGCACTAAATTAATTCTACACTTGGACTTAGGCACAGAAGGGCGTGACAGAGAGGAAGACTACCCCTCCACTCAATGACCTTTCTAGGTGTTGTGCCTCAACAACTGATGCAAGGAATTCTCTAAGCAGAGCCAACCCTCAGAAAGCTGTTGGACCAGATATCATTCCAGGTAAAGTGTTTAGGAAATAGACCAGCTGACAGATGCCTTGACTGACATCACCTCCCTGTGCTGTGCCATTGTCCCAAGCATTCAAGGCAACCACTATAATTCCCCTGTTTCAATGACTATCGTACTGTTCTCCTCTGCAGTTTGTGTACCATCCCAACCACTCAACGGACGATGTCACCACCATTCACCTGGCACTCACCCACCTCGATAATAAAGACACTTCTGTTCGACTGCTGTTTAAAGACTTCAGTTTAGCATTTAACACCGTCTTTCCTTAGCACCTGATTGGAAAGCTGAACCTACAGAGATCTCACCTGGTCTCTCAACACCAGCATCATAGCCAAGAAGGACCAGCAACGTCTATACTTACGATACTGAGGAATGCACATCTTCCATCTTCACCACATTCTACAGAGGAACCATCAAGAGCATCCTGAGCAGCTGCATCATCACCTGGTTCGGCACCATATCGGATCACAAGTCCCTGCGGTGTGTAGTGAGGACAGCAGCTCCCCTTCATCCCCCTCGCACACTTTAAAATTTAAATGTCATTTAAATTAAATCTTTATAATTTTATATTTATTTTACTTTTGTTATATTTTTATGGATAGTTAGTCTAATTAAAATGCTTTTTTAGAACTTATTACCTTGAATCAATAATAGCATTAAGATGATTGTGTCATCTTTTATAAAGAATTCATCATGAGGTTACAGGATTTAAGATGCCAGTAAAAGGTTGCAAACTTTTACACAATTTGGGAAACCTTAATAAAAATAACAAAAAGTAATGCCATCGTTTAAAAAGTATGAAAAAAAATCTGGACAAGTTGAAGACATAGATTATATTTTGTAATGTAAGTCATTAATAGAGTTATTCTGCTTCCATTAATTATTTGGAGCAGGTGTTACCACATCCAGCTACAGTTATTTTAAGCATATTTGGTGCTTGGTTTTCATGTCATATCATATGGGGAGGGTACATGCTTGATCATGCATTTTAGTCACCCTCTGTGAATGTAGTAGAAGTAATTTTTTGGTTAGCTTTGGTAGGATTTTTCACTACTATCATAAACACATACACGATGACTGTGTAGTCATCTTTTTCTTGTTGGCTATTGTCAGTTTTTGGTAACAATTGCCAGTATATTTAGTTGGTTTTAGTTAATTATTGCTTGTACATTTTGAATTGTCTGTTGTTGATTGATATTTTTTAATCCTCTTAAGCTGGATTTCTACAAATCTTTAGCAAACATTGGCAAAACATTGTTTTCATTTGAATAATATGCCATGGTGAATCTGCCTCTGTGATGCATTCAATAGGGTTTGTGACCCCTGCTTACCTTATTCAATCGCTACTCAGTAGCTAACTCAAGACATTATCTAAATAAGGTACACAGAATTATGAGGCTGATATTAACAAATTTTTTAAGGATTAGGAAACAGATTAAAAACATCAGAGCAATATTAAATCCAGGTATAAAATGACTTCACCATAGTAAAAATCTGGACCTATATTAATTATAAAACCAGTAGTTATCAAGGAAACATACAGAAGGACAAAGAATCACAACGTCAGCCTGGGGTTAACCCCCATACTCAAATACACACAAAATAAGTTAAAGAAACAATTAAATAAATACACTTCAAATAGTCCACCCTAATCAAATAAAAATAACCCAAACATGACACTGCAAAATTCAATATGGGAGGAAAATAAAACCGAATTAAATAGGCTGAATATGTACTACCTTTCAAGGTGACAATCCTAATATTTCCTTTCTAAGTTACCAGGCACCAGATTAACCAACAAGGTGAAGTATTAAGGGCCACCCTGGGTCAAAAAAGAGTAAAATGCTAAAGTTCAACTTTATTAACTATTCAAAAGAATATAGGCCTAATGCAGAGATAAAAAGAAAAGATGGGAAAGAAAACAGTGGCTATTGTTGCTGGCTGCACAAACCAGTTAACTGTAACAGGTGAAATACAAAGCTCAATCTCACTTTATAGTACTTTCAGATTTCCCCAGATGCTCACCCAACATCTGCAAAGCCACACAGCTGATTCCTGAAGCTTCCAATCTCCCTGCATAACTATCACGTCCCTGTTGTCTTCTCAGTGGTTTAAAACACAGGTTATTAACATGCAGCTTCACCACGAACACGCGACCCTCCTGACTGGAGCTTAAATTTGTCGCCACAAGAACAAACGCTAATTTGCGCCACCTGCACGAGACTATATGCCATGTGCAGCCGGGAGCAATCAGCATGCAAATATCAAAATACTGTCCACTAGCGGACAATAATGCTGTGAAGGCAGCTAACAGTAGACAGCCAGTTTTAACAAATGTCTTTCCATATTCTCTATGTTTCTACCTGTCACAGGTTTATGTAATTTGTTGCAGGATGTCTTTTTTGGGTAAAAATAGCTTTGTCATTGTTTGTGTGTCTGGGGCCCGTTGTAATAATGAACAATTTGGTACAAGGCTGATTCTTTTCTGAGAAAACACAAAACATCTAACCTTTCTAAGGGACATGTGCAGTAGTATGTTAGGTTTTTATAATACTTTTAAGTAATTTAGCAAAAGTAATAACATAAAGTAAAACACATGAGTTGAATGGCTCCAGGGAATAGAGAATGACCAGGTGGGAGATTAGTGTGTGTAAACTGTAGGGATGACCATTTGTTTTATGAGTATGAGAAGGAGTCAGAAAGTCTGGTCTCAAGATGACCTGTCGAAATGTTATATTGGGACTGGGGGCTCAGGAAGTCCCCACCATATATGGAAGGTCCATTCACAGTCAACAACACAGAAGAAGGACTTAAATTGACGAACGAGAGGACTTCGTGCAGAGCTCTTGGGGGATAGCAACGGGTTGCTATCGTCCATATTTTCATTGTTTGATATTTTACACGGGGGGCACGGTGGCTTAGTGGTTAGCACGTTTGCCTCTCAGTGCTAGGGATTCCCGGTTCAAATCCCCATCTGGGTGGAGTTTCCATATTCTCCCCGTGTCTGCGTGGGTTTCTTCCGGGTTCTCCGGTTTCCTCCCACAGTACAAAAACATGGATCAAGTTAATTGAATTCTCAAAATTGCCCCGTTTAGAGTGTGTCTGTGTGAGTGAGTGTGTGCCCAGCGATGGATTGGCGCCCTGTCCTGGGTCTATCTGCCCAGCGCCCGAGACGTTCTCCCCTGGATGGGCATGGGGAACCCCACCATGACCCTATTAGAGGATAAGCGGGAGATAATGAATGAATGAAGGATATTTTACACTGTATATTCAGAAACCGCCGACTTCTGACCGTTTTTTATGAAACTTAACAAATTGTGACCCGACGTGGTAAAACGGTATCAGAAAGCTGTGGAGTAGTTTGCATCGCGCATTTACCTTTTGCTGTCTGTTGCAAGCTGCACTTCGTTAATTCTGATGTCCACATCGATTTGGTAAGCAGGAACCTGTTACAGTCAAATACCGTATATTGAGTTTTGCCAAATTTAATCTTAACGTGTGTACAGCGCCACAACAGACTCTTAGGGCACAAATGAGTTTTCTGAATAATTAAGTAATTTTATTATTATATATTATTATATGAATATTATGTTTGTTGTTTGGATTAGGATTTAGAGTTTGGTTTGTGGTACTCATCTGGTAAAGTTTGTAGACTCACTTTGAGCAGGGGAAAACAGAGCCCCCTCCCTTTGTGCACTTCACTGAAGCACAGAAGGGCCTGTCACCTACCTACACAGGTTCACACAGAAAGATGACTTCTTCCTATTTTCCAGGACAATGACTAGAATTACAGGTAAGAACTTTAATATTATTTTGGATAGATTAGAGAGGGAACATTAAGTAACTGAACTGCCTTTATCTAGGAAACTTATTCATCCCCATTGTTAAGTCATGTGTTGGATAGGGACTGTATACTGGCAGTAATTGGCCTTAATGGTAGAAGAAAACGATAAAGTGAGACAAAAAGAGGCAACTAAGATTAAGATTCTAAGATTAGTTTAGATATTGTCATGGTTTAAGAGTGTGACGCGTGCAGTTTTTTGGGGAAACATGGAGACCCAGTGGAAATTTATTTTAGCTTTTTAGGTTAGTATTCGCTGAAAACGGAACTGTTCTGTCTACGAGGTCTATTGGCCCTGGTTAATTATATTTCCTAGGCACGTAGAAACTGTACATTATAGTCTCTATGTTTTTCAGTCGGTTAAGGAAGCTCAATAAAAGGGAAACAAAGAGACCATTTTGTTTTCTAGTTTAGTTAGTATACACTGAAAACAGAACTGTTCTGTCTATGAGGTCTATTGGCCCTGGTTAATTATATTTCCCGGGCATGTAGAAACTGTACATTATAGTCTCGATGAGTTTTAGGCGAAGAAAAAAAGTGTGGAAAGGGGCAACAAAGGACACTAGACACACCAACACACACACTATGAGGTCCCCTCATAGATTTAACAACTCTCATGCAACCCCCGCCACCGTACAGACCGATTTATCCTCAGATACCACAAGCCTGTACACAAACAGCAGTGCAAACAGCTATTGAATATAGAAAATGGACATTTAGAGATTAAAAAAGGTACCTTATATATACCGGGGGAATTAGGCCAACAATCAATTATAAAACAATTACAGAATCAAGTGGCAAACTTACAATCACATATTAAAAACATAAACCAGATCCAGAGGACTCTATAATTGTACTACAAATCACGGATCAACAATACCCTAATACAGGGGTGCTCAATACGTCGAAGGGGTGTCAGGTCGATCTCGATGGAAGTTTGAGAAAAAAAGCGTTTATGACGTATCAGTGCTTTTTGTACAGCACAGTATCGGAAGCGCTTATAAACACACGCGCACACATTCACACACAATGTGATTCATTCTGAATTGCGATCTCTATCTCTGCCCCCCCCCCCCCTTCTCTCTCGCTGTTCCCAAAACCGGCACCTGGCCACGCCCCATGCCTAAATCCAAAGCACAGCCTCGAGAATCATCTACATTAGATTCCGTTTTATGTTTTTACACTTTATTTGACTGGCAAGACGAGTGAAGGACTTTGCTCCAAAAGAACTAAAATGAGTGGTTGGAGTATGCATGTTCTCCCAGTGTCCACGTGGTTTTCCTCCGGGTTCTCCGGTTTCTTCCCACAGTCCAAAAACATGGATCAATTGGCCCATACAGAGTGTGAGTGAGTGTGTGCCCAGCGAAAGATTGCCCCCTGTCCTGGGTGTATCTGCCCAGCGCCCGAAAGGTCCACCCCCCCCCCCCCCCCCCCCCCCCC
>JAFMOD010000746.1:11234-32465 GCA_019802435.1 Corydoras maculifer
ATAGTGGAAGAACAGGGGGAGCACCAAGAAGGACAATGATGCAAGCACGGGGATGTTTTAACTGTAATCAGTTTGGACATATGTTAAAAATTGCCCATACAGACAGCAAACTCCAGGTCTACAACAGTAGCCTCAATATTATCAACCACAAACCATGCCTACACAAATACAAGGCCCGTCACAATCAATACAACAACCAGTACAACAAACTCAGGCACTATTAGTTCCAAATCCCTCACAGATACCACCAGTGCAGTGGCATCAAAATTCATATTGACAAAGCCCAGAAAATCAGGGTGCAGAATAACTCAAAAAATAGAGCCAAAGGCTTGCTGCACCAGGGAGGACAAAAGACTACATTATTGGTTGAAATTGGGGAAACAGTTTCATGTTCAAATAAACATTTAAAAGTACCGTATTTTCCGGATTATTTTTATAATATAGTATTTTAGACGCACCTAAAAGCCTAAAATTTTCCCAGAAATCGGACGTGCGCCTTATAATCCGGTGCACCTTATACGTGTACGGAGTTCCAAAATCTATGAAAGTATTGTTGTGCGACCGGGTGGTTTTTTTCCACACATCACCGTCACTGCTGAAAAAGCAGAGTGAAGAAAATTAATTTGGAGCTTGCCGTCATTCCGGGAGGATTAAATAAAAAAATCTGACCGCTGGACATTGCCGTAAACAGGGAGTTTAAAGTAAAGTTGCGGGCGGTGTGGGAGCGATGGATGACAGATGGTGAACACACGTTTACTAAAACTCGGGAGGCAGCGGCGGGCGTGTTACGCCACTGTCTGTGAATGGATTGTGGATGCCTGGGCTAAGGTTTCTGCTGTAACTGTTGTCCGAGCTTTCACGAAAGCCGGCATCGTTGCTGAACAGCCGCCTGGTGACGAGACTGACTCAGACATTGATGAGAGGGAACACCGGAGTGCTCGATAGTGAAACAGCTTTTTAATTCAGACACAGAAGATGAGGACTTTGATGGATTTGTGGGAGAAGAGTGATTCAAAATAATGTGCGTTTTGTCAAGTAGTAGAATAAACTTCAATTATAAATCACTGTTTTGCATCCTTTACTTTTCTTGTAGATCGTATGTTTTAGCATGTGCCTTATAATACGGTGCCGTACAGAATAAGTACCATACAGAAATAGGGTCCGTAATTGAGAGTGCGCCTTATAGTACGGTGCGCCTTATGGTCTAAAAAATACGGTATCATTGTTCTCCTCTGCTATGAAAACAGTAGGATATTCTGTGACAGTAATAAACAACCTGTGGTAACTAATATTGGAGGTAGAACATTAAAACATCAATAATTAAACGCACCAAATTGTCCAGTAAATTTAATGGGTAGAGACTTGTTGGCAATATTAAATGCAAAAAAGTTGTATGGAAAAGGAATGATATTTCAAATAGGAAATACAGATGATTTACCATATGTGATGTTTTTCGGCCCGACACCCATTACTGTTAATAATGACTGTACCCTGAGACTGACAAGCTCAACAGTCGACACTCCTCATATTCAAAGGGCATTTCTGAAATGGGAAACCTCAGTTTTCTGAGAATAGTCTTGATAATTTGTATGACCAGTCTGGTTTGAATTAGTGTTATAGAGGGTTATAACATTATTCTGTTTACTTCTGAGGGTTTTTGTGGATTAAGACTGAGTGTATGATGTGACGAATGAAAAAATTAACATTAATTTTCTACTGTACACTTTTTTCAGCTTATATTCTAAGGTGAAAATGATAAAATTTAGAATTGAAAACTAGCATAACTAAAAAGCAAATGAGTAAGCTACTAAATAAAATAAATAAGTTAAAAGTAATAGTAAAAGTAAGTATGGGTAAAATAACATGATATAATAATAAGTTAATAAACACGTAATTTGAATAAAGTAAAGATAAAAGCTAAATTTAAGCTTAATAATAATGTGTGAAGGACAAAAATGTTTAATGCTTCATTAAAGCATTTGCTGAGTTAATAAATGGTGAACATATCAAGGCTTGGAGTTACAGTATGCTCTGAGAATTCCAAGTGAAAAGAGAGGGCGTGCTTGGCCAAAGACGGGTGAGGGTCTGCTGATCCCAGATCTGCCCAGATCAGGGAGACGCCGACGCTAGGAATTAATATGGACAGTATCTTAGGATTAGAGAGCTGTCTATTTCACCGGTCCATCAGTCTGTCTGTCTATGAGCAACTGTTTAAATAGCCAGTTTGACTGAACCTGAACTGCTGCCAGCACTAAGGTCAAATCACATGTTACACAAATTAATTAATGACATTTAGGTTTTAAAACAATTTACATAGGGTAAAGGGTAAATAAATTAATAACTTAATACATTTGGGTATAAAAATACTAGTATTTGTTTTACGATTGTAAATTAAATAGGTAATTTAATGTTAAAAATTAAACACATTTCTCATAGGTTCTGGCTGCACTCTGTTCTAATCTGTTAACATTCTGTGTGTATGTGTGTGAGTGGGGGTGTCTGGGTGTGTGTGTGTCTGTTTATGAGGTCACAGGATTGTAGAGTCAGTGAAGAATTTATTGCTGTTTGAAAAGAAGGCAGTTGTGTGTGGGTTTACAGTTGTTGGATATAGTTTAGAGCTCATTAAAATACTTTTAATTATGACGCAGAAAAGGGACCGAGCACCCTTCCTAAGAAGGTTTGACTTATAATAAACTAGACTAGAACCGACTGACTGACATTACCTAATACAGACAAAATTATGGATAATATCTATATTTCTTCCGCAAAAGCATGAGGAAAAATCTTGCCGAATCATAAATAAATATAATACAAATGATTAATATTATAACTTTTTTGCAGCATTGTGTTTATAAATTGGTTGATAAAGGTTTTATTTTTTCCAGGTTGAGCACTGAATGCGGCCTTTAATTATCAGATTTAACAGGAGAAATATATCTGTATTAACCTATGCTGTGTGATCTCTTTAAAAAATATTTTTTTTCAGTTTGTTTGATGCTCTGTTAAATTTGACTAACAAAAAAAATTGATTCACAGGTTTAAGTGGATGGAGCTGACGGAGCAGTTTAATTTAGAATAATATTAATCTGTTTGTTTAATTTTTTCCCAATAGTATTATAGATTGGCTATTCCATAGAGGTGATAATTATTAATGATTATGTGTGGCTCTGTTCTCTCCTCTGAATATGATCTACAGACAGTGTGGGGTGATGCATTGTTTACATTCATTCATTATCTCCCGCTTTATCCTCCAATAGGGTCGCGGTGGGGTTCCCCATGCCCATCCAGGGGAGAACGTCTTGGGCGCTGGGCAGATAGAGCCAGGACAGGGCGCCAATCCATCGCTGGGCACACACTCACTCACACAGACACACTCTATATGGGGCAATTTTTTGAGAATTCAATTGACTTGATCCATGTTTTTGGACTGTGGGAGGAAACCGGAGAACCCGGAGGAAACCCACGCAGACACGGGAAGAACATGGAAACTCCACCCAGATGGGGATTCGAACCAGGAATCCCTAGCGCTTAGAGGCGAACGTGCTAACCACTAAGCCACCGTGCCGCCTTGGCGACCTCAGCAGGATCCGAACCTGCAAATTTCTGATTCTGAATCAGAAATTTGCGGGTTGCATTGTTTATTACTTAAGGGAAATCAGCAAGATCACTTTAGGTGATGGACCACATAACTCTTCCAGACCCCTACACCGCCTTGGACAATTTACATCTAGACCATAAATAATTATGAACCATGTTTTTGAAACAAAAGTAGTTTTGTTTTCAAAAGGGGGAGGTTAAAAGTATGTTAAAAGCATGTTTTGATATACTACAGTTTTGATTAGGTGAAAGAGGTCACCTGCTGGTAATAAACACTGGCAATAAAAGTCGAAAGGGGGGACAAAAACTGTCGCAAACTTGACTAAACAGAACAAGGGAGAAGAGAGGATTAAAGTTAATCAAAACATCAAAATTAGAAGGAGCTGAAGGAGCTAAAAAGGAGATGAAGGAGCTGAAGGAGCTAAAAAAAAAAAAAAAAAAACACTCAGTTTAAAATGAATTGGAGATTTATGTTGATCTTATATTGATGTTGGGAATAACATTATCACAGTAATCTGCCTCATAATTGATTTTTTTAGTATCAGCTTAACTTTAATTATAAATTAATACATTGTTTAAATGAATGTTTGAAGGTTGGAAAATTTTATTAATTGACTATATCAGGAGATATAGTCCAACATTTAAACCTGTACTCATTTTTTTTGTAATGTTTTTATTTTTATTTTCTAGCAGTTACATAGTCATATGTTTCGGGACCAGAGCGAAGACCTGGTAGGAGACATGGACAGTCTCCAAGACCAAGAAAACCAACAACTATGCTCTGTGACACACACCGCACATTTTCATAAAAGAGTACACCACAAAGGAAAATATTAGATTACTTCTTTAGAAATGTACTGATATGCAGTGGACCTACGTGGAGAAACAGAAAAACCTCTAAGAGACACAGTCTTTTCAGAGGAAAGAAGACACCTTAACACCATCCGCACATGATCATTAGGTGCACCACATTATAACACAGGTAAATTGTTACTAAAATAATAAAAAGTATTAAAGTATGGGGGGAATTGTTGGGTTTTTATAATACTTTTAAGTAATTTAAAAAATTATTAAAAGTAATAATGTAAAGTAAAACACATGAGTTGAATGGCTCCAGGGAATAAAGAATGACCAGGTGGGAGATTAGTGTGTGTAAACTGTAGGGATGACCATTTGTTTTATGAGTATGAGAAGGAGTCAGAAAGTCTGGTCTCAAGATGACCTGTCGAAATGTTTTATTGGGACTGGGGGCTGGAAGGTCCATTCACAGTCAACGACACAGAAAGACTTAAATGGACTTCGGGCAGAGCTCTCGGGGGATAGCAACGGGTTGCTATCGTCCATATATTCATTGTTTGATATTTTACACTGTATATTCAGTAAAAACACATTAAATTATTTTGCAACGAAACCGCCGACTTCTGACCGTTTTTTTATGAAACTTAACAAGTATATAGAGTTTTCATCCCTCCTCAATTTATAGATTACACTTGTACTGTATATGTAATCATTCTGCTTGAACACATTCCTCTGAAATACATACACCTTCAGCCTGTCCTAAAACTTTTCATAGTTTAAATGAAACATTAATAAGTACATGTTTTCGGCAGTACACAATATGTTTTATTGGTTAATGTAATGGTAATATTTAGCATTGTAGTAATCAGCAAGTTAAGAGTACTGTCAATTTGCATTTTTTAATGAACATGACATTTTGCAAAGGAAGACCCAGAGAGGTAAGCAAGAGAGAGAGTAATTTAAGAGACACTGAAAAATAAGTCTATGCAGTCATCCTTTTGCCAGCAAGGGAAGTCATGAATACAAAAAACAATATATTTTTTAAAAAATTATATTCATTATAATTTAAGTTGGTCCATCCATCCTTTATCTTCCGCTTTATCCTTTACTAGGGTCGCGGGGGGTTCCCCATGCCCTTCCAGGGGAGAACAATTCGGGCGCTGGGCAGATACACCCAGGACAGGACGCCAATCTATCGCTGGGGACACAGTCATTCACACACACAAACACACTCTATATGGGGCAATTTGTAGAATTCAATTGATCTTTATCCATGTTTTTGGACTGTGGAAGGAAACCGGACAACCCAGAGTAAATCCATGCGAACACGGGGAGAAACCGGGACCGGGAATCCCTAGCGCTGAGAGGCGAATACGCTAACCACTAAGCCACAGTGCCGCCCATTTAAGTTGGTCAGAGCTTAAAAAAATTACATTATCAGAGATTTAAAATTTATATTTTATATTGATTTTATTATGTGGATTATATTGGATATAATGTCATAAACATGTCAAATTTGTATTTGTCTGTACTTGCTTCTGTCTCATGTAGAAGAGTCTGCCCGCATAATTTACCAGCATACTATCCTCAATAACAACATCATGACATTTCCAAATTATTTATGTGTAATAAACTTGTGAATATGTAGAAAGTAATATTACTTGATTTTTTTTTATTATTCTGGCATTTAGTAAGCACTAAATGTAAATCCTTACAACTTTTTGTAATCCGGACTAGACTGAAACGGTTTAGTCTAAACATTTTAGTCACCTAAACATTTATTTTAACCACACATGCACAATTAAAAAAAATAAAATAAAATAATGTTTGCATTACATGTGTCACATCTTTCACTACCACTCTTCCAACACTGTTAAAGAAACGTCAAGGCTTGTGTGGCAAGCCTTGACCACTTATCTTACGTTTCACATAGAGTGATGCTAGCACATGAGCATCCATTTTTTTCAATGCCTGACCAACCAGTAGAGGTCACCATTGTAGTGACAGTAATGATCTCACAAGCACCAACACAGAAAAGACAGTTGGTCTTGATCTAGATGGTGGCATTACAAAAAATAAATATAGAACTATTACTATAGTGAATTGTCATATTAGAGCCAATTAAGTACCCTTCGCGAAGAACAAACAGTCTTATGCATATGTATGGTCATCCACCCATCCAATATCTTCCGCCTTATCCTATACTACTGTAGGGTCGTGGTTGGGGGGTCGTGGTTGCCCATCCATGGGAGAACGTTTCGGGCACTGGGCAGACACACCCAGCACAGGGCGCTAATCCATCGCTGGGCACACACTCACTCACACAGATACACAATATATGGGGCAATTTGGCGAATTCAACTGACCTTGATCCATGTTTTTTGGACTGTGGGAGGAAACTGGAGAACCCGGAGAAAACCCACGCGGACACAGAGAGAAAATGGAAACTCCACCCAGATTGGGATTAGAACCGGGAATCCCTAGCGCTGAGAGGCGCGCGTGCTAACCACTAAGCCACTGTGAATATGTATGGCCATTATTGCTAAAATTACGTACTTTTGTTAGGTTGAATTTAGACAAAACATTAATAAAGAATTTCACTGCTGGCTGTACTATGTATAACCACGTATGTGACCAATAAACATGATTCTAAAGGTTTACAGCTCTCCATAAAGGAAATGCTAATGTGGTAAAATTTGAACTTATTGAAACCTAGAAAATCTCCAATTTAAGCATGCACGTGTAATCATAAGCTTGTTCATTGAAAATTTTAATACTGTATTGTAAAACATAATTGCCTATAGTTCAATGTTGAAGCATAAATACATTTAAATTGAGTCCATATTGCTTTATAATGTTTGGTGCAAATACTTATAAATTATGCTAAACAAATATAAATGTAATTAAATATGTAAACAACAGTAAACAAATACAATTTCATTTAAAAAATAAATACACTAAGCAATAGGTTGGTCTGTTATTGAGGTTTGACAAATGTCCTTATTTATTAATTTATTTATTTAATAAAGCCTACAATACAAAATGCCTAAAATTATGGCGATGGACATGCTAGCAGTAATCATCTCTTGAACAGAGGCTATTAGCCCAAAGAGTGGTCGATGTGGTAAAAGAATGACATTCTTTCAGGCTTTTCTGGCAGTATTGATTTTCATTTATTCCTTCATCTGAGAGCTGCAGGGCATGAGGACCTTCATCAATATTCACAGGAAGACAATGAAGGTCTGGGCCAAGGGCATGTGCACCTGGCCTCACTGGTGGGCAACAACAGTTATTAAAGAAAAATAAGGTAGTCTAATGGCAAAAGCAAAATTATCTGCTTTTGACCTGTTTTGAGTCTTTTTTTTGATTTATGATTATATGACAGTCACTTTAATAATAAAACAAAGCCTTGCCATTCATATGTATTCTCAAACTCATTCATTCATTCATTATCTCCCGCTTTATCCTCTAGTAGGGTCGCGGTGGGGTTCCCCATGCCCATCCAGGGGAGAACGTCTCGGGCGCTGGGCAGATAGACCCAGGACAGGGCACCAATCCATCGCTGGCCACACACTCACTCACACAGACACACTCTATATGGGGCAATTTTGAGAATTCAATTGACTTGATCCATGTTTTTGGACTGTGGGAGGAAACCGGAGAACCCGGAGGAAACCCACGCAGACACGGGTAGATCATGGAAACTCCACCCAGATGGGGATTCGAACCAGGAATCCCTAGTGCTGAGAGGCGAACGTGCTTACTACTAAGCCACCGTGCCGCCTGTATTCTCAAACCTTTGGCACCAAATCAAGGTATCATTGCTATAGCTATTTTTACCCATAGCTACGCAGTTTGCATTAAGAGGGGTGCTCAGACACTGACTTAATTAATGGCACAGATGCATCTATGATTCGGTACACCTGCAGATGCAGCTGAAGCCACTTATCTTCCCAGGGATATTATTTCCTTATATGTTGCGTAATTTTAACAAGCGCTTCTGTTTTTACTTCACACCTACATGTTCACTACATTCAAAATTTTAACACCCTAATTGTCACACTTATTTATTGTAATTCAAGTCATCAATTTCAGTGAATACCCTGAGTGATGAAATCAAATAAAAATATTTAAATCTTCGGTTCATCACTTAGGATCTTTGTTTGCCATTAAATGGGCAAAAGGAGGATCCAAAGTGTGTGATATCAACTGTCAAACAAAGAGGATGAAGTTTGATGGACAGGGGTTTGATGGACAGGGGTTTTTCTGGATCCAGGTTTGGGGATGTATTGAATCAATTTTTCAGAGCCATGCAATACCCTCTGGCAATCACCTAGGTGGTGCATCCTACAGCAAGCTTGAAAACATGAAGTGACCTGCACAGTTTTCAAACTAAAACTCTATTGAGCTGGTTTGGGATGAACTGGTGGTTCAGTTCTAAAAGTTTGACTGGTAGTGTAAAAAAATTTGACCTGATACAGTAAGTGTCCAATGTGCGCATTTATTGTATACAGTATAAAATAGTGTGTATATATCAATGATCGCGGTACGGTGGCTTAGTGGTTAGCACGTTCGCCTCTCAGCGCTAGGGATTCCCGGTTCGAATCCCCATCTGGGTGGAGTTTCCATGTTCTCCCCATGTCTGCATGGGTTTCCTCTGGGTTCTCCGGTTTCCTCCCACAGTCCAAAAACATGGAACAAGTTAATTGAATTCTCAAAATTGCCCCCTATAGAGTGTGTCTGTGTGAGTGAGTGTGTGCCCAGCGATGGATTGGCGCCCTCTCCTGGGTCTATCTGCCCAGCGCCCGAGACGTTCTCCCCTAGATGGGCATGGGGAACCTCGCCGCGACCCTAATAGAGGATAAGCGGGAGATAATGAATGAATGAATGATATCAATGATCTGTACACCCAGGACTCGGCACCAATACATCACTGGGCACACAGTTACTCACACAGACACACATACACACTACATACACACATAAACAAAATTGTTGGTACCCCTTGTTTATTGAAAGTAAAACCCACAACAGTCACAGTCACTTGAATATGACATTGATTTTGTGACCATGCTTTAACTGAATTATTTTAAAAAGTAAACTTGTTAAACAGACCTGGACAAAAATGTACCCATTAAAATAAGGTGGCCAAAGGGACATTAAAATTTATAATTTTAAATGTACATTAAATATAATCAGTCAGTGGCCCTGTCAATAGAGCTACAGGTAGTCACTGTGCTGTTTGATGACATTGTCTGTACCACACTCAACATGGACCAGATGAAGCAAAGGAAAGAGTTGTCTCAAGATATTAGAAAGAAAATTATAGAAACGCATGTTAAAGGTAAATGTTATAAGTCACATACTATATTATTCAGAAAATAAGCATCTTTGAAAGGAGCTGAGACATGCCATCTGGAAATGAAATAATCAAACCATAGACAACTGCAGCAGTTTGCTCATGACAAGTGGGCCAAAATATCTGCTGAAGTACAGAAGTCTCATTTGACAGTTACAGGAATTGTTTGATTGCAGTGATTGCCTTAAAAGGTTTGCAACAAAATATTAAGTTAAGGAATCATTCATTCATTCATTCATTATCTTCCGCTTTATCCTATATTAGGGTCGCGGGGGGTTCCCCATGCCCATCCAGGGGAGAATGTTTCGGGCGCTGGGCAGATACACCCACGACAGGGCGCCAATCTTTCGCTGGGCATACACTCACACACATACAAACACACTCTACATGGGGCAATTTGGAGAACTCAATTGACTTGATCCATGTTTTTGGACTGTGGGAGGAAACTGGAGAACCCGGAGGAAACCCACACGGACACAGGAAGAACATGGAAACTCCACCCAGATGGGGATTCGAACCGGGAATCCCTAGCGCTGAGAGGCGAACGTGCTAACCACTAAGCCACCGTGCTGCCAAGTTAAGGGTTCCATAATTTATTTCCAGGCCTGTTTCATAATTTTACTTTTTAAAATAATTCTGTTGAATTCTGTCTTTCGTTGATTCATTTTAATTGCATTTTTATTTATTAGTACTTTTGACAGATTCAAGTTATTTTTGTGACCATTGTGTGTTTTGCTTTCATTAACCACGGGGTACCAACAATTTTGTCCTTGTGTGTAGGAGCAATTTTAATGGGGCAATTTAGAGCAGCCCATTCACCATACATCCATATATTTTGACTATGGGAAGATTTTTGTTAGATGGCACCTATAATATGGTAAAGCCCCTTAGCTCTTTTCCTACTTCTTTTTTCTGCCAAGAATCTGTTTCCGGAATCTTCCTCATTTTACTTGCCTCAGGCACACATCTAACCAGGCTTCCTTTTTTTTCTTCCCTTTAATGCGAGTGCTAGGAAACAGTCCACTGCGAGAACTAAGCGTGTTTGCAGTGTAAATGCTACATGAGTGCTGAGAAAGTGTCTGGTACGAGTGCTAAACAACTGAATGGTTGCAAGAAATAAACGTGTTTCCTGTACAAGTGCTAAGCAGGCCTTTTCAGTTCTGTTTAGTACCTTAATTACACTTTTTTAAAATTTAATTATGATCTTTTTATTATAATAAATACTCTAATTTGCAGCAATTAATTCATCTGTATACTTCCATTTTTTTATTATTTTTTTTTTAATTTTTTTTTTTGCCAACCAAATATGGTTTTCACTCATTAAAATGTCATACAATTTTGCATGATATTGATTAGGGTTACAGTGATGACCATGCAGTCTTATATTCCCTTGGTTGTAACTACTATATTTTAAAATTTTAAATAAAAATGCAAAAGTAGATATTAGGCAGAATTAGTTCCATGAGTATCACTGTGAGGGGAGCTATTTTCCAGAGATAAACACAAAAGGTAAATTAAGTCATCCAGTTCCTGTCTTTGTCTACATTTGCCTTTGTTCCTACTTTCAAATGTGCCCAAAGGACTTTGCAGAGCCTGAAAATTCATAGATGATTAAGAGATTTCGAAGAATTCAAATAAAAATGTAAAAACATTTTCCATCTCTGACTGTGTAACTTTATTTTATATGTATGTTTGTCAGTTCTCTCTAGTCATTATTATAAATAAAATAAATAATAAAAAATGTAATATATACATTTTAACTTAAACAAATGTAGCTTGAATTTTTTAAGTTTTTATTTTTCAGCCACTTTTTTTACAGAACATTTTAATTAGAATAAATTAGATTTAAATAAATTAGATTAAATTAAATAGATTAAATGTCAGACTGAAGTACACATTTCTTGACTAACACAAGTATCATAAATACTGGAGGTAAATGGGCAGCAATCGATCTATCTATCTATCTATCTAGATAGACAGACAGACAGATGCCACAGTTTAATGACTTAATGAAGCAAAATCTAACACATGTAAGCAACACACCATGTTGTATGGTTTAAACCAAGCAACGTGGTATCATAATGTCAGGATCGGTCACGCTGACGGAGTAACAAGGAAGCGTGTCGATTAGAATGCAACAAAGTTTGAGTATCCCATGAGGAAACGCCCCACAAAACGAATAACGTCCAAAAAAGTAAACAAAGGAAGCTTGCAGACTTGACCAGACGAGCACTTGGGAGCCGGACTGTAGCAGCGGAGACCGCGGAGGACATAGGAGCCGGGAACGAGCATTTACGTCACCCTGGGTTCACGTTTCTGCAGAGATCCAGCTAGTGAGAAAGGCATTGGAGCGCAGTGAAAGAAGCAGGGGCACGCCGAATCCTGGCATACTCAGAGAACACTGCGGGCACCCGATTGTGTATAACCAACAAAACTCTGCACTGTGGCGTCCGGGACGGCGGCTTAAGTAGTCGCTCCAGCCGAGGGGGCACACCTGGAACTAATAAACTGGAGAGGGTGATCGGTGCAGAGAGAAATGTACAACAGGTGTGTGAATGGACGTGTGTGGTGCGGCGCGTGGAGGAGAGGGGCGTGTTTGTGTACATAAGGATGTGGGTGTGTGCGGAGCGGCACATGGCGGCGAGGGGCGTGTCTGTGTACATGAGGATGTGGGTGTGTGGGAAGCGGAGAGGGGAGATGCGGAGCATGAGCGAGTATGTGTAACACATAAACAAAGTAATTTATATTTCAATTAATTAGCTTAATTTAATTATCCACCCATCCATCCATCTTTTGCTTTATCCTCTATTAGGGTTGCGGGGGGGGGTTCCCCATGTCCATCCAGGGGAGAACGTCTCGGGCGCTGGGCAGACACACCCAGGACAGAATGCCAATCTATCACTGGACACACACTTACTAACACAGACACACTCTATATGGGGCAATTTGGAAAACTCAGTTGACTTGATCCATGTTTTTGGACTGTGGGAGGAAACCGGAGAACCCGGAGGAAATCAACGCGGACACGGGAAGAACATGGAAACTCCACCCTGATGAGGATTCAACCAGGAATCCCGAGTGCTGAGATGCGAATGTGCTAAACACCAAGCCACCATGCCGCCCTCTTAATTCAATTAAAGTTAATGTAATTAGACTGAAGTGTGTTTTTAGAAATATACTAACAAATTTTAAATTATTTATATATATATATATATATATATATATATATATATATATATATATATATATATATATATATTGAACTAACATGTCACAGGTGTCCCTCATTTAATGTACTCATAGTCTCCGTTGGGTGATTGGTTTATTTTGTGCACGTGACGGGGTTTTTTGTATTTAGTTTCCGTGTTCCCTTACCCCTGTGCACGTCTTTGTTGTGGTTTATCCCGGTGTTAGTCTCGTTTGTTTTGTTTCCACTTTCCGTTGGTGTGCCTACACCATTTTAAAAAATAAATCCTGTTTTGTTTTTATGCCCGGTGTTCTCCGAACTCTCCTTTCGCGCTTGAAGACGGTACGGCACTGTGCATTACTCCCGCACATGCTTATAGCTGTGTTAGCGTTCACAGGTGCTTCGGAGTTGCACATTTTCTCCGCGCAGCCGTGCTCTGTGAGCGCTTTCAGGCGCAAGCTGCGTACACATTTCTCCCGCGTAGCCATTCTCCCGGGGAAGACGAGCGAGTTGCTAACATAACATAAATAACTTTATATGTATTTATATTTAGCTGTCACAAGCTGTCACTAAATCAGAAAAAAACTTTTATTAAGACCATTTTATTTGTTTCTGATAAAGCACTAAGAAGCAAAAAATGACATTCATCTTCAATGTACTGCTTCAATATAAAGGTAAGTGATATTAAATCCAGCATGAAAGTTCTGTTGTTAAAAAAATTTGGAGTCAAAATATATGCTAGTTTCATCATCTGGACACAAAATTTCAGTCATGTAAAGTTACTATAAAGTCCTTACCACTTGTAAATAAGTTCTAGTAAGGTTATTTATTTTTGAAGGTTAAACAGTACAAAAGTCATACAAAAAATCTTGCTTAATATGAGTGCTTGAAACTGCACAATTTAAAATAATTTGTTTAATTGGTCTGAAATTTCAAATAAAAACTTATTGCATTATACTTCTAGTTTTGTGCTATCTTAAATTTATGATGCAGTACTACAGTGGTGATCTTTCCTCCCCACAGTCCAAAAACATGGATCAAGTCAATTGAGTTCTTCAAATTGCATATAGAGTGTGTTTGTGTGCGTGTCTGTGCTTGTGAGTGTGTGCCCAGCAATAGATTGGCGCCCTGTCCTGGGTGTATCTGCCCAGTGCCCGAAACGTTTTCCCCTGGATGGGCATGGGACCCCCCCCCCCCCCCCGCGACCCTAATATAGGATAAAGCGAAAGATAATGAATGAATGAATGAATGAACATGTTACAATAATTGATTTAGGAAATACAGGAATATAGGAAATATTGTGTGCACACTTCTGGAAAATGATGGAGATAAGAGCATAATAGAAATGGTAACTAAACATTTTTTACTCATAATTGCCTAATAACCCACCTCATTGTGCAGTCTTATGCAATGCCTTTTCTCTTTCGTAGGTGCAGTGTGATCTGTGCCACAGGTGGCCACATTTTGAATGTGCCCGCTATGAAAAAGAAAGTTCCTCTGCATGTTAATGCAAAAAATGTTTAAATATAAAATTGTAAATTGTTAATATTGTGTCAACTTCATTTGTTTTTATATACAGCAGTTCTGTTTATCTCATTACTATTTTTATATAGTTTTTAATTATAGAGTATAAAAACATGCTTTCTATGTTCTTACAGTGCACATTGAGTAAGTACTTCCAAATCAAATGTTGTTCAGTATTATTATTCAGTATTGACCTTCATTTTTGGTTGGCTTATTTCATGATCAAACATGAAATGATGTGATGTGACAAATAACAAAACGTACAGTATACTACATATCAGATTTATGTAAGTTTAATTCATCTTTTTTTCCCATAATAACTCAATGTCCTTGTCTCAACAAAATCAAAATTCCCATCACCTCTTCAAATGTTTTTATTTTAAATTGCACCCCCTCCATTTTTATATGAGGGGGGTAATTTATATTTATTTAAGTATGTAGCATAATAAAATAAGTGTAGAACAGACTGTTGAGTTGATCTACCTTCAATAAATTATATTAGCTTAATAAAATAAGTGTATAACAGACTGTCGAGTTGAGCTACCTTCATTAAATAAAGGTAGCATAATAAAATAAGTGTATAACAGACTGTCGAGTTGAGCTACCTTCATTATATAAAGGTAGCATAATAAAACAAGTGTATAACAGACTGTTGAGTTGAGCTACCTTCATTATATAAAGGTAGCATAATAAAATAAGTGTGTAAACCGACTGTCGAGTTGAGCTACCTTCCTTATATAAAGGTAGCATAATAAAATAAGTGTGTAAACTGACTGTGGAGTTGAGCTACCTTCATTATATAAAGGTAGCCTAATAAAATAAGTGTATAACAGACTGTCGAGTTGAGCTACCTTAATTATATAAAGGTAGCATAATAAAATAAGTGTGTAAACTGACTGTCAAGATGAGCTACCTTCATTATATAAAGGTAGCATAATAAAATAAGTGTTTAAATCGACTGTCGAGATGAGCTACCTTCATTATATAAAGGTAGCATAATAAAATAAGTGTGTATACAGTTGGAATTTATAGAACATAAAAGACATAAATTGCATTAATTTATCATAACTGTTTGAAAGTATGTAATCTATGTGTTTTAATGGTTCAACTGAACATGCAAAACAGGAACAATGGGACAGTCAACAGAAACAGGCCTTAAGTTCATGCCCTAGGAGGAGGCAGGAAGCAGGACCAGATGGTGGAGAAGTTTGAGATGTTTAAGAAGATGTTCTCACCAAGACAAAGGACTGCTTATGCACATACATAGGAAAAAGACAGCCCTCCTAAGGTTTATAAACAGAAGCTGGATCTTTGAGAGTCAGAGCTCTCTCATCAATCGTGGTTGCCCGCCATTGATGATTTTACACTTGGTTGTACACTTGGTTGTCTATTCAGTAACTTGCATTAAAATCTGTTTGGAACAACCTGCATCTCCGAGGCCGTTTATTGAACAAAACTGACTGTTGAGATGAGCTACCTTCATTAAATAAAGGTAGCATAATAAAATAAGTGTTTAAACTGACTGTCGAGTTGAGCTAATAAAATAATAAAATAAGTGTTTAAACTGACTGTCGAGATGAGCTACCTTCATTATATAAAGGTAGCATAATAAAATAATTGTGTAAACTGACTGTCGAGATGAGCTACCTTCATTAAATAAAGGTAGCATAATAAAATAAGTGTGTAAACTGACTGTCAAGTTGAGCTACCTTCATTATATAAAGGTAGCATAATGAAATAAATGTTGTAATACTAATAATGATAATAATAATAATAGGATTATTATTAGGTAGGATAATTCGACAGTATCCTCTCTCTATTTACGCTACCGATGGCATTTTTTGCGCACCGGTAGCATAATTCGACAGGGTAGTGCAACTCGAAAGAATCTGCTATTGATTAACGCGACCATTAGCCTAACTTGACGGGGCAGCTCAACTCGACAGAACAGGGGCAGCTCAACTCGACAGAACACTGTATAGTGCTGAGATCGACCGAAAATCGTTTGCATGTTCTCCCCGTTGCTTGTTGCATGGGAATTTCATTTTACCCCCCAAAAACATGTAAACATTGGAGTTAAACGTGGCGATAACACGACTGGATTTCACATGTCTTATAATAATGTCTTATTTTTAAAGACAGGCCGCTGTATTTAATGAGATGAAGTGTACATGTCTAGGATGAGATGAACGTAACCAGTGTTCTTCCGCAGCTACACGTGTGAAAAACAGATGCTTTCTAAGAATCTTCAGGGAATCAATCGATTCACATTTCCGATTTGGTTCGAATGTAAAACATTCACAATGCGGTACACAGTCACATGTACACATACGCATGCGTGATTCTTAGAAAACATCTGTTTTTCTATACGTGTAGCTGCGGAAGAACACTGGTTACTTTCATCTCATCCTAGACATGTACACTTCATCTCATCAAATACAGCGGCCTGTTTTTCAAAATAAGACATTATTATAAGACATGTGAAATCCAGTCGTGTTATCACCACGTTTAACTCCAATGCTTAACTGTGTACTCACCAGTAAAGATTTTTACACATATCTAAATGATGATGCTATTCAGCTCACTTATTAAAATCACATTTAAATCTATAACAGCGATCCTTATTGCAATGTATCCCAAAATAGACTAGATAAAGGTGATAAAGCACAATGAGACACACATGATTGTCCTTTTCAGTTTCTCTGCTCTTTATCTTTGACCGTTCCTCTTAGTGTGCTTTGGATTCTCTCTTGACTTTTTATTTACTAGCACAAGCTTTCTCTATGCTCCTGGTAATGTTACGGCTCTCACCACTCTTAAATATCATAATAATATCACAATTTCTGTTCAATTTTTAACTTATTATCCATCAATTTGCAATATATTGAATAGCCTAATTATTTGATGCACCGTATCTTTAACACAGATAGCACACAATTATGTAAAAGATTTTTTTCTCCCGATGCTTATAAAGACTACCAGCAACAAAAGCCAAAAAGTGCAAATTAAATGTCACCTCCACTTTGGGTTATGTAATTTTTCATAGGTTGTCCACATAGTGAAAGCTGATGTAAACTAAAATGTACCATGCACCAATATTTCCAGCTAATATCTACTGGTTATTTATATAAATACCTTGCCTTAGCCATATACTAAACGAAAAACTGCACTGTTGTGTCTGATCCACTAATGCAATATACAATAACACACAACCACCAAGTCTGTGTAACTGCGACACTTGTTCAGCTAACACTTGTTCAGCATGCCTAGTGGTGACTTTTATATATATATATATATATATATATATACTTAAACAAAAATTATAGAGCACAGAAAAGATAACTAACAACAAAACAATGTTAAGCCCCAGGACACAAAATTACATAAAACTTAAAAACTAATTTGATTTATTTTCTCTTTTTATCACGTATTGTTGTCTGCATCTTTCAACATTCATTTTGTGGTAACCTTAATTCATTCATTTATTTATTCTCCTCTGCTCAATCCTCTACTACTGTCATGGGGGGTTTCCCCATGCCCATTCAGGGGATAACTTCAGGGTACTGGGCAGATACACAGGACAGGGCGCCAATCTATTACTGGGCACACTAACTCACACAGACACACATACAAGCACACTTTATATGGTGTGCAATTTACCTTGAATACATGTACATGTATAAATACATGTTTTTGGACTGTGGGAGGAAACTGGAGAACACAGATGAAACCCATGCGAATATGGGAAGAACATGGAAACTCCACCCATATTGGGATTCAAACCTGGAATCTTCAATGAATAAACCTCTTAAAGAAAACATTTGAGAGAAGTGAATGCAAACACACTGGTGAAACACATGACTTGACTCACCCCCAGGTTCACTCTCAGCACCATAAACATGGGAAGAACACATGGCTTTACCTACACCAGGTTCTCTCACAGTGGCATGCACACACAGGTGGAACAAAGAGTCATGCACACTGGAGACACAGACTTTTCACTTGCAATGGACAACACAATACTCAATATTGGAGGTGAGATTAGGAAGATTTGAGTGGTGCTGGGGACAGAGCAGTGGAGGGAAACCATAAAAATAAGGGAGGTTCAAGGGGAAGTGTAATGAGCTTAAGATCAAAGGCAATTAATTGAAATGAGGAGAACTCCACCCAGATTGGGATTCGAACCTGGAATTCCAAGCGCTGAGGCGAACACGGTTTGTATTTGTCTATACATTGTAACCATATTTGATATAGTTTACTTTTTTATATATTTTTATTTAAGACTAATGCTACAAGGTATGGAGCAGAAGCTGATACCCAGGCAAAAGAAAGATCAAGACCTTAAACAAGAGCGTAAAGAGAGAAACTTGAATAATCTTACATTTTAAAGTGTTGAGGAACAGTGGCAAACACTTAGCATCTTGACATGTTGTACCTCATCCAATAATAAGTGGGTGCCTACAAAATGTACATAGATGGCAAATTAATGCAAGGGAAACAATCCATGTAATGCCAAAACAAGTGTTATAAATTAACATAATAAGCTAAAGGGCAGTACGATGGCTTAGGCGTAGCGGCGAAACCTACAGCAGGTTATGGTCGCTACGTTGCTGGATGTCTAAGTGGTGCTCAGAAAACAACATTACCTTTATCGATAATTGGTCTACTTTTGAGGGAACGCCTGGCCTTTTGAAATGGGATGGCATCCATCCTTCCCGGGAGGGTGCTGCGCTCATGTCACATAACATAGCCGATAGGGTTTTTTCTTCAGATATGAATAAAAATTGACAATTCAGAGCCAAGGCCAGGCAGCAGACAGTATGGCCTAACCAACTGCCCGCGAACTGCCAGGAGTCGTCACCCACAATAACTAGGTTCCATACCATTAAGACAGTTATTAAGTATCGCAGTGAGCAAAAAACAAAAAGGGTCCAAAAAGTGTGCCAAAAAAATCTCATTAATATCAATACAACCTCAAGTAATGTAAGAAACACTTTTAAGTTAAAACTTGGGTTATTAAACATTAGGTCACTTTCATCAAAATCAGCTCTAGTTCAAGAAATAATAACAGATAACTTACTAAATGTCTTTTGTCTCACAGAGACCTGGATTAGGGCCAATGAATACCTAGCATTAAATGATGCCTCTCCACCTGGTTATACTTATGCTCATAAACCACGTCTTAGTGGACGAGGAGGTGGAGTGGCTATGATCTATAACGAAAACATAAATGTAACACTTAATAATAAGTATGAGTCAAAATCTTTCGAAGCTCTTGTACTCAACATAAGCAGCTCATCTGCATTGAAGAATAAATCCAATCTAATGCAACTTATTACCGTATACCGCCCTCCCGGCCCATATACAGAGTTTATTAAAGAATTTGGTGAATTTCTCTCTAACATAGTAATCTCATTAGACAAGGCCTTAATAGTCGGTGACTTCAATGTTCACTTTGAGAACCCACTAGATTCATTTAAATTAGCCTTTGACTCCATCCTAGATTCCATGGGCTTTACTCAAAATGTAGTTGGTAAAACACATCGCTGTAAACATACATTCGACTTAGTTTTATCACATGGTATTAACATTAATAATTTAACTATTATCCCACTAAGTGAGGTCATCTCCGATCACTATTTGATAACCTACGATTTAGAAATTGATATTGATCCAGTCATTAAACCGCAATACGATATGAAGCGTACAATCATTCCCTCTACTGCTGCGTCATTCCTACAACATTTACCCGAATTAAACATTAAACCAGCATCAGGACCCGATGAACTTGAAAACACAGCGGAATACCTTAAACAGGTGTTTTCTGCAACTTTAGACAGTGTCGCTCCACTTAAACTAAAAAGGATTAAAGATAAAAGACTCGTTCCATGGTTTAATGATCAAACACGTGCCCTAAAACAAACCACTAGAACCATAGAGCATAAATGGAGACAAACTAAATTAGAGGTATTTAGGGCTGCATGGAAGGACAGTATGATTGTGTACAAACATGCACTCAATGCAGCAAAGACTAAATATTATTCTGAACTAATAGAAAACAACAAAAACAACCAAAGATTCCTCTTTAGCACCATTGCCAAATTAACTCGAAGTGCTACTGAATAAGATTCACAGATTCACTCACAGTTCAGCAGCAATGATTTCATGAATTTCTTTGAAAACATAAGACTTAAATTATCTAATGCATCGTGTAGCGTAACCAATAATCAACCCTCAATGATTTCTGAAAAATCTGGTGGTGGAGAAAATAATATAGTACAAGAGTTAAATACCTTTAACCCCATATCTAAAAAAGAGTTTGTCTCACTAATTACACAATCAAAGACAACATCCTGTATGTTAGACCCAATACCTACAAACCTGCTTAAAGACCTCCTACCCAATATTACAGAGCCTTTTATAAACATTATAAATTCATCACTTAAAATAGGCTATGTCCCCAAAAATCTGAAGTGTGCAGTCATTAAACCATTAATTAAAAAACCTAATTTAGATCCTCTAATACAGTCCAACTATAGACCAATATCAAACCTTCCTTTTGTCTCTAAAATCCTAGAAAAAATTGTGTTTAATCAGCTGAATCGCCATCTTCTAGCTAATAACGTTCATGAAGTTTTTCAGTCAGGTTTTAGGTCTCATCATAGCACTGAGACAGCCTTAATTAAAGTCGTTAATGACTTATTAATGTCCTCTGATAATAACCAAATCTCTTTTCTTGTATTATTAGATCTTAGTGCAGCCTTTG
>JAFMOD010000746.1:54201-75940 GCA_019802435.1 Corydoras maculifer
GGAACACACTCACTCACACAGACACACTCTATAGGGGGCAATTTTCGAGAATTCAATTAACTTGTTCCATGTTTTTGGACTGTGGGAGGAAACCGGAGAACCCGGAGAAAACCCACGCAGACACGGGGAGAACATGGAAACTCCACCCAGATGGGGATTCGAACAGGGAATCCCTAGCGCTGAGAGGCGAATGTGCTAACCACTAAGCCACCGTGCCGCCCTTCTTCAATAAATCCAATAAAATTAATAAAATTAATAAAAATTTCATTTTGCATTACAATGATGTGTGCTACGCCATTCCAAATCTAAACTGTACTGATAATTGATTTGACCTAAATTTATAGACATCCTTGTACCTGGCCATGCCCACTTTTTAACCTCGTTCAGTGTATTTCTTTGATATACAAATGCATTGGGTCTCATATAGCCACGCTGCAATCACATTTGCATTTTCTTCAGGAAATGCACCTTTCCAGTTTATATAAAAAAAACACTTCACATTTTTAATAAACTAAAATAAACCTTTTCATCTTTTCTTTGTCTTTTGTGGCAAACGTGCTAACTTTATCACACTCATAAAAAAATAAAAACTTAGGATAAGGATCATCAACATCTGCAAAACTAGGTGCTGGCTAAAGGTGTTCCAGCCACCTGTTGAAGAGAGTACTGCTTAAATGCTGAAGTATACCACCGACACTACTGCTCACTCAACCATTTATTATAACTTTTGTGATATGATTCACATTTTAGTTGTTGAAATGTTATTTTTATATAATATACTGTTAAATATACTGTTAAAAAATAACCTGCATGCATGCTGACCAAATATTTCATTAAGGACATCTACTATCTTTCATAATTTTAATCAGCTGTTTTTGTAGCTGTGGTGCAATGTGTGAAGTCTCATTTCAAGCACCACTAAAGGGAAAATTTCTTAGTTGTTTAAAATGTGTTACGAATGTTAGTGCCAGAAAGCCTTGCTAAAAATGTGGACTTTTTACATGCAACAGTCTGTAAAGATTACCATGGTTGGTGCAATAGATACAAAACATCCAGAGAAAGAAAAGAATGATGTTGATGGCTGAGGTCATTGGAGAATAGTCAGACTAGTTCAAATCTGTATAAAGACAAGAGTAAGTTAAATGCTTCAAAAACTGCATGCTTTCAAAGCCTGTTGTCTCATAAATGCTGATCCTTATTAAAATGCAATGAGAAGGAATTCTTAGAAAGCTCATACTGACATGTTCAGACAGCCCACTCCACAGCCAAGTTCAAATTTAAGCAGCATTTTCAATAAAAGCAAAATGGTTACTTTAAATGTAATGGCATATTTGTTATTTTTTCAAAAATTCAAAAATACTTTAATTCATAAAGACAACTTTAAAAATGTTAATGTCAAATTTAAATTTAAATAAAGTAATGACATGATTAATATAATTCCATGTTAAAAATATTTAGCTCTAACATTTTTAATTATGAGTTGCATGAGTAAATATTGTGTTTTTTTTTTTTTTAAAATCATTATACCACTATTTTTAGACTTGGAGCATGAAAACAAACAAAATGGAGGGCAACCATACAACAGTTTATTAACAATTTAATAGAAGAAAAACACACAAAATTACTGGTCATTGTGTAGGTGTCAGGTTGGGAGGGCTGGGCCACTCCCACCTGTCACCCGTGTTTCGGGTTTGGCCTCGTAGGGCTTCCGTAGGTAGAGCCCGATCCGCTCGTACGGGAATTGGGTCCTACCTGATCACATGTGACCTGCCGGCGGTGTCTTAAGCAGGTGGTTTCCCGTCGGCCGGCAGGTCAGCATTAGCATTTGCTTAGCATTAGCTTATGTTGTCACTTCGGGTGTTGCGGTTGTGGTTTGTTTTGTTTGTGTATCTCGGCACGTTCCGCCGTGCCCTCAGCCGTTATAAACATATTCGCATTGTTCTCCCGGCACGTCCCGTCGTGCCTGCAGCGGCATTCCCGCTGCCTTCTGTTAATAAACAGTTTTGTTCGCTTACCTGGTCGCCTGGCTCGCTTCCTGCACCGCACCGCGCTGTGCCGCTTCCTCCGGACAGCGTGCACCCGACAACTCGTGACAGAATGCTGACCTCCACACCGGGCGAAGACCAGGATTTCTCTTCTGGGTAAGCGAGCGGCTGCAGCCACAGGCTACTATATCCCGGCACTAGCCCCGCCATTAGCCGCGTTTTTCGGCTGCAGCACCGGCTTCTTTAATTCAGCGCGTGCCCCACTTTTAGCCGCGTTTGTCCGCTGCAGCTCCGGCTACCTTATCTCGGCGTTAGCCCCGTCATTCGTCGAGTCCCCGGCTGCAGCATCCCGGCTCCATTAATCCGGCGCTAGCCACGCCAATAGCCCCCACTGCAGCAATCGGCTACAGTAGCCTGGCGCTAGCCACGCCTTCTCATCCCTGCTGCAGTGCTCACTCCTCGAAGGTTGGAGCGATGAGTGGAATCAACCGGGTCCCGGATTATGGGGAGATTGTGCTCCCGCTCTCGGCCTCGATCAAGCTCCCAGCACCCTGCGACGGGGTGGCTTTGAAGCCACTGCCGTATATTGTCGCCTGTCGCAGGGTGTTTGAACTGGTGACCAGTCGAGAGCTTTCGGAGCGAGAGAGGGTGCTGTTCTACCTCTCCCGTCTCCTGGGACCTGCGCTGAGGTGGGCCGAGGGCCTGGTGGCCTCAGGGGACGTCTGCCTCACCTCAGCGAGCCGATTCGAGGCGGCGCTCTTAGCCCGGTTTACCCCGGGCTCAGATGCCCGCTCCGTCGGCAAGCACCTGGACGCAGTGAAGCGGCAACTTCCCCGCGGGCGAGTTGAGGATCACCCGCTCAGCGAGTTCTGTTCCGCCGCTAAGGATCCTGCGCGTGATCCTCCGTGGGAGCCTCCCTGCTCCATGGATCACCCGTTCAGCGAGTTCTGTTCCGCCGCTTGGGACCCTCCGCGCGATCCCAGCAGCAAGTTGCCCTGGAGTGGTAGCGAGTCTCAGGGTGAGACGCACCGCAGTCTGCGCGTGGGGACGCTACTCTCCGTCCCGCTGTGCCCGGATCGCGTGCCTCTTCTGGCTGTCAGCGAGCCACGGAACGCTGTCTGCGTGCCGCTCTGCCCGCGTATTGAGCCGCGCCGCGCCGCGCCGCGCCGCCAGGGTCTCTCCCCTCGCTGTCAGTGAGACCTCGCCTGCCGCTATTAGGGTTCCGCCCGCCTTACTTGAGCCGCCCCGCGATTCCTCTCGCGGTTCCTCTTGCGGTTCTCCCCGCAGATCCTCTCGCGCTTCTCCCCGCGATTCCTCTCGCGGTTCTCCCCGCGGTTCTCCTCGGGATTCTCCACGCGTCTCTCCACGCGTCTCGCCTCGCGTCTCTCCACGTGTCTCTCCTCGCGTCACTCTTCGTGTCTCTCCACGCGTCTCTCCTCGCGTCTCTCCTCGCGTCTCTCCACGCGACTCTCACCAGGACTGTGTGTTAGGTGGTGTGGCCATGGTACTGTCTCTCTCCTTTTGTGTCCAGGTGGCGGTGAGGGAGGCTGAGAGCCGAGTCGGGAGGTCCAGCGCATCATCTGGGGTGCAGTCCTGTGGTCCGAGGAGGAGGCCGAGGCCGTCTATTTCCCCCCCTCAGGATCATACCACATTCGCCCTGGACTTTTATGCCTCCGCGCTGGATGGTCGGACCCAGTCTGAGGAGAATGTGCCTCCCGCTCCGGATATGGTGGTTATTGGACTGGAGGGTTGGAGGGCGGTTCCACCCGCCTGGGACTCTGTGCCAGTTCAAGCCCAGTTTATGGACCTTAACTGGGTCACCTCCGCGTCCACTCAGGTCACCTCCGCGTCCACTCGGGTCACCTCCGCATCCACTCGGGTCATCTGCGCATCCACTCGGGTCACATCCGCGTCCACTCGGGTCACCTCCGCGTCCACTCGGGTCATCACCGCGTCCACTCGGGTCATCTGCGCATCCACTCGGGTCACCTCTGCGTCCACTCGGGTCATCACTGCGTCCACTCGGGCCACCTGTGCGTCCACTCGGTTCACCCCTGCCGTCGAGTGTACTCCAGTCGCCCCTTGTCCCGCGGTTGTCTCTCCGAACCCGCTTTTCCCCGGGTTCCTGTATTCAGGTTCGGCTCTTCCGCACCGGAGCCCGCATGGGGGTTGGGTCGCCTTCGCGCTCACAAGGGGCCACAGCGCCACCGCACACACAAGGTGTCGTGTCCTCCTCGCGCTCCTAAGCGCCCGCGGCGGTCCCGCATCCACAAGGGTTCTCACCCTCCAAGTACCCACAAGGGGTCTCGGTGCTCCCGCATCCTTAAGGGGTCTCGCCGCCCTCACAAAGGGTCTCGCCGCCCGCACATGGAGGAGCCACGCCACTGCACACACAAGGGGTCGTGTCCTCCTCGCGCTCCTAAGCCCCTCAAGGGGCTTCAACCCCCTCGGATTTACAAGGGATCCCGGCGCCCCCGCATTCTCAAGGGGTCTCATCCCCCTCACACCACTAGGGGTCACGTTACCCACACCCTCACACGGGTTCACGGCGCCTCCGCTCCCCCAGGTCATGTCGTCCCCACACCCGGTAGGGGCCGCCTCGCGTTCCTCGTGCCCCCTTTTGTTGTTTTTTTTTTCCTCTCTCTCCCCGGGTGCCTTTGCCCCCCGGTTGTTTTGGGGGGGTCACTCCCACCTGTCACCCGTGTTTCGGGTTTGGCCTCGTAGGGCTTCCGTAGGTAGGGCCCGATCCGCTCGTACGGGGATTGGGTCCTACCTGATCACATGTGACCTGCCGGCGGTGTCTTAAGCAGGTGGTTTCCCGTCGGCCGGCAGGTCAGCATTAGCATTTGCTTAGCATTAGCTTATGTTGTCACTTCGGGTGTTGCGGTTGTGGTTTGTTTTGTTTGTGTATCTCGGCACGTTCCGCCGTGCCCTCAGCGGCGCCTTCCCGCCGTTATATACATATTCGTGTTGTTCTCCCGGCACGTCCCGTCGTGCCTGCAGCGGCCCGCTGCCTTCTGTTAATAAACAGTTTTGTTCGCTTACCTGGTCGCCTGGCTCGCTTCCTGCACCGCACCGCGCTGTGTCGCTTCCTCCGGCCAGCGCGCACCCGACAATTCGTGACAGTAGGTTACACAATTGCAGCGGAGGCTTTCAGAAACCATAAAATGACTTAAAATAGTTAACACCATACTATGTCAGGTGCAATTAAACCACAGTACTCTGGTGAAATCAAATACCCGACCACAAAAAAATACCAAAAATCCAGCTCTCCACTGGATGGTGTCCCACCAGCAGGAACAAAAAAAATCAAAATACAAAACAATAATCAGTACCACAGCTATTAATGTAACACTATAAAAATGATTTATTTCAGTGTGTCTTGAGTTGTTTTTTGAAGATGCTTGACTGCGTTATGGACAGAGTTGGGAAGATCATTACACCATTTAGCAGTGGTGAACAATACAGAGTGAGAATTATATGATATGTGGGTGAGGAAGACAGAAAGCATATATCATCAACATTAAAAGTGCATCAATAATACAAGTAACAATAGCAATAAATTATGTTAAAATAGAAAAATCAAACAAAATAGAACAAAATCAAATAAAATCAAACATTGACGGGTGTCACAGGGTAACCTTCAAAACTTTAAAGGTGAACCACAAATTTCTCACTGGGGCATTTGTTTTTAGCCAGTGGTATTACTTGTGTTCTTGTACAGAGAATTTGTCAACCTAGAAATAAAGTCATGCAGGTCCTACCTGCCACACAGTCATGCAGGTCCTACCTGCCACACAGTCTGTACAATAAAGTTGTTGTCATTAAGTAAGATGGCCTTATTTATCTATCTAAGAGATTATTATTTTGGTACTACAATGCTTTAAATTGTTTATGTTTGTATTTTTGCTGCAATTTTCATACTGTACTTAGTACTTTGTGCCACAAAGCATCAGAATCTTTCAGATGTTTTTTCATTTTCTATTTTTATTTTAATGCTCAAACCCGGTGTCAATTACACCAGTACAGAAGAGGGTTCTTTCTCAAAAACTTCTTGGTAGAATCTTAGATCATAGTTCCTCTGGCTTGATCATTCAATTAACAAGGACAAACTAATCAGTACAAGGCCATGGAGATGCTAGAGACTTTGATACAACTTAGAACAAAATGCAGAGTGAGATCTCACACTTTAAAGTCTTTAAAATATTTTTGTCATTTTTACCCTTAATTTTAACCTTTCAAATGTTTTTACGAACTTTTATCAATATAACATAACTATTTAAAAAAATACAAAATCTTCCTGAAGAAAATACAATAGAGAAAAATAATACGGCAGACATTAAAGGACAGCAATCAGGATAAGAGATCAGAGTAGACGTGACAGTGTTACCTGTGCCCATAAATGGTTATTGTGATGTTACTTGCAATAAGCTATACTGTACGGTCAGCAACAGCACACAGTCTCACTCAGCTCCTCTACTGTTAAAAATAAAAATTTATTATATTGACCAGTTTTGCTGTTTCAACACTAATGGATGACCGCATCTGTAAAAATCTGTAGACTCTAATGGTTACTCAATTATGCCAGTCTTAGAAAGTTTTAGAGATTCCTGCACATACACAAAAACATAAATAATTCACTAAACTCTTAGCAGCCATCATTTCACTATATACTTTGTTTGCCCAATTTGCATCTTTTTTGGTGCTTTAATTTTACAACCTTAATTCTAACAACTAAGATGGGAGGTTGGAAATTGGAAAAAAGTAAAAGGAACATAACTCACAGTATTATACTAACTGTCTAAACAATATTTTATCAACTTTTGTTTCTTAGAGTCTTTAATCCAACACCTTTGGCATTGTTTTATTCTGCAATACCTACATTGGGTCATCCAGTCAACAAAGTGTATGCTCATTTTTTCGCACTTTGTTCTTCTTTCATTAAAAAAAAATTTTGAGTTGGAGTTATGGGAAGTACAGAGCAAACTAAAGAACAATGCTATACATGTGGCAAACATACATTAATATCTGCCTATTTTACATCAGTGGGTTATTTGCACCACCACAAAAATGTAACTATGTCTTAATGTAATGATTTTCTGGCTGATGCATCTTAGGTTTTTGACTATGCAGTCAGAAGATAGAGCAAACAGGCTCTAGCTCACAGGTACGACCCTAATGGTTTTTCAGAAAAAAACAGTTGTTCTTATAGACAGGTTGGGAATTATTAGGAATCCAAACATAAAACAAACAACATACAAAACATCCATGAAATTGAAAATAACTAAGAATGAATATAGAAATTATAATGACCCTTATTACCAACTGCAATGGAAGGAGCATAAATTGCCTAAGGAAAATAAAAATATAATGAGGGTCAGTTGAAACTGATTGGAGCAGAGGCCAAATAGAAAATGTGATGATTATTAACAAATGCATGTGTTTAAAAAGAGAAAACAGAGGCACAGCCCATCCATGCCGATATACAACACTAAACAGCCAGCTTTAACTGTAATTGGTCTGCTTGGTATCATCACAACTTGTATAATAAGTCCTGACTGATTTTTTTTTTTACACCATGAATAAACATGGTGTAGTGCAGGGGCATCGTTAGACCTGGGCTTTAGAGGCTATAGGCCGGATGTTTTGTCAGTAGTCCTGGATCAAATCAGATCAGCTTTCTCTGGCCACCTCTCCTCAAGGAACGGGACCGTACGGAGTCAACGTCAGCTGTTTGTGCTTCTAAACTCTGTGTGTGTGTGTGCTTTCGCACTTTTTTTTTCACCATTCTCACTGCAAAGTAAGGAGAGATTAATTAAACACTTAATGAATGGCAGGTGTTTCCATCTACTTGATCTCCCTTCTGTCCTTGCCTTGCAATTACAGGTCCTGCAATATCAGGATCTTGCATTACAGTTACTTTTAGTCAGTGTCTTCTTGGTGATTTATACTTCTCTGTTAACCCTTTATTAATGTATTGTCTTTTGTGTGTTATGTTATTTCCATAGAGGGATGGCACAAGGCTTAGTGGTTAGCATGTTTGCCTCTCAGCGATGGGGATTCACAAGTGGTTCTAAGGCTGAACTTTTGATTAGGTTTACTCCTAACACATTTACCTGTGCAAAATATGGTCTTAAAAATGTTCTCTTGTCTTGTAACATGACATGGTGACATGGTAGTCTGAATCAATATGTGATTCAATGCATGTGGGTTGGGTTCACCCAGACCTCACATTGAATCTTTAAAAAAAATTGTAATATCTTAAATAGGTACCACTATTATAATAGGTATCATTGACAGTCACTTTATCCTTGCAGTTTTCACACAGACAAAATAGAAGAACTTACAGTGCATCCGGAAAGTATTCACAGCGCTTCACTTTTTCCATATTTTCTTACGTTACAGCCTTATTCCAAATTGTATTACATTAATCTCTTTCCTCAAAATTCTACACAAAATACCCCATTATGACCATGTGAAAAAAGTTTTCTTAAGAGTTTTGAAAATTTATTAAAAATAAAAAAACAAGAAATCACTTTTACATAAGTATTCACAGCTTTCGCCATGAAGCTCAAAATTGATCATCCTTGAGATGTTTCTACAGCTTAAATGGAGTCCACCTGTGGTAAATCCAGTTGATTGGACATGATTTGGAAAGGCACACACCTGTCTAAATAAGGTCCCACAGTTGACTGCATGTCAGAGGGCAAACACGAAGCATGAAGTCAGGAATTGTCTGTAGACCTCCGAGACAAAATTGTCTCGAGGCACAAATCTGGGGAAGGATACAGAAAAAATTCTGCTGCTTTGAAGGTCCCAATGAGCACACTGGCCTCCATCATTTGTAAATGGAAGAAGTATGAAACCACCAGGACTCTTCCTAGAGCTGGCCGGCCGTCTAAATTGAGTGATCGGGGGAGAAGGGCCTTGGTCAGGGAGGTGACCAAGAACCCGATGGTTACTCTGCCAGAGCTTCAGCGTTCCTCCGTGGAGAGAGAAGAACCTTGCAGAGTGACAACCATCTCTGCAGCAATCCACCAATCAGGCCTGTATGGCAGAGTGGCCAGGCAAAAGCCACTGCATAGTAAACGGCACAAGGCAGCCTGTTTGGAATTTGCCAAAAGGCACCTGAAGGACTCTCAGACCATGAGAAACAAAATTCTCTGGTCTGATGAGACAAATATTGAACTATTTGGTGTGAATGCCAGGCGTCATGTTTGGAGGAAACCAGGCACTGCTCATCACAAGACCAATACCATCCTTACAGTCAAGCATGGTTGTGGCAGCATCATGCTATGGGCATGTTTTTCTGCAGCAGGAACTGGCAGACTAGTCAGGATAGAGGGAAAGATGAATGCAGCAATGTACAGAGACATCCTGTATGAAAACTTTCACAGAACGCTCTTGACCTCAGGCTGGGGGGACGGTTTATTTTTCAGCAGGACAACGACCCGAAGCACCCAGCCAAGATCTCAAAGGAGTGTCTTTAGGACCACTCTGTGAATGTTCTGGAGTGGCCCAGCCAGAGCCCAGACTTGACTCTGGAGAGATCTGAAAATGGCTGTGCACAGACGTCTCCCATCCAACCTGATGGAGCTTCAAAGGTACTGCAAAGAAGAATGGGCAAAAACTGCCTAAAGATAGGTGTGCTAAGCTTGTGGCATCATATTCAAAAAGACTTGAGGCTGTTGTTGCTGGTGGGTCATCAGGGCCTTCAAAGCCTTTACTTAAGGCCTAAAAAATCTGAATCACAGGCTGATGTTAATTATATTTTGCCCCTGAATACTTATTAAATAATTCCAAATGGTCTGTCTGCTTCCTTTCATAACATTTCCTTACATTGCACCGCTTCCAGACATTTCAGCAACACAGGTTTTTAATTTTTTCTGTGTATGCCTTCAGAATGAACTTTGCTGGCCCAGTAGCAAAACATAAGTGTAGAGCAACCTCTGTTGCTTCAACCAATCAGATTTTGAGTTCTCCATATCTGTGCCTTCTATAAGGCCTTAGCTATCTCATTCTATTAACACCCTCTGATTGGTGAGCACTTTTGATGAGCTGATATTTTCAGCCAATTAAAACATATCAGAAATACAACTTGACTTTCAGCATTTACTTCAATAGCAATAGAAAATGACACATTAATGGAACTAATTAATCTCTTTTTTCGCAAAAAATGAGGATGGATTTTGTGTACAAATAATCAAGATTTTATCAGGATTTGTGTTGAGTTATTTTCATAAATAATGTAATTTATAAGGTTATTGAGGCACGGTGGCTTAGTGGTTAGCACGTTCGCCTCTCAGCGCTAGGGATTCCCGGTTCGAATCCCCATCTGGGTGGAGTTTCCATGTTCTCCCCGTGTCTGCATGGGTTTCCTCCGGGTTCTCCGGTTTCCTCCCACAGTCCAAAAACATGGATCAAGTTAATTGAATTCTCCAAATTGCTCCATATAGAGTGTGTCTGTGTGAGTGAGTGTGTGCCCAGCGATGGATTGGCGCGCTGTCCTGGGTCTATCTGCCCAGCGCCCGAGACGTTCTCCCCTGGATGGGCATGGGGAACCCCACCGCGACCCTAATAGAGGATAAGCGGGAGATAATGAATGAATGAATAAGGTTATTGAAAGTGATTTTTATGTTTGGCCACTCGATTGTAACAGGGGGTAGGTGGCACAAACAAAAAATGGAAACAGGATTTCAAGAGCTCTTATATGTAAAGGCTTTATTTACACATTATTTTAAAACACAGATCTTATGATTAAAAGAAGACCGTAAGGACACATTTTTATTTCATTAATTTTTTATATTTATTTTTAGTTTGTTGTTCTAAACACATTCATGGCCTTGTTGTGCTTTATAAACTTTTGACTTCTTCAAGTTTAACTACCTTTTTGTAAGCCAGGAGCAATTTGTCTACTTGCTCTCCTCACTGTCTGCCTTTTTTGATCTCACTGTCTCTGTCAGTGAGAGTGATAGATAGCAAACCTTCCACTATGCAATCAAACTCCTGTTTGAGTTGTTCAGCCATCAAACACAGCTCTAACACTGATTTATCTCATCTAAGATACTTCTTGTTGTCATGTGGGTTGAGCTGCAGGTGAACTAGTGTAGGCTGCATTGCCACAAAAATCAAAAAATCAAAAGCTGCTTGTTTTCAAGGCTCTGTGGTTTCAGGTTAAAGCTAGGTCAGAGTGAGTTTATTCCAGGGTCAAGATGAAGGGGTGTCACATTAAATCTAGCACCAGTAGGAACCCCACTACAGAGCCTGATAACAACCCTCAAATGATGGAATTTGAATTTGGAATGTGGAATTTAGGAGCACTCCTAATACTTATACAGTTACGTTCAATATATCAGCAGTGTGTTTAAAACAACTAGGAAAAAGCTCAATCCTCTAAATAGCATTTAATATAAGATTTGTTGATGCTTGATTTTGAATACAGGATTTGTTGATGCTTGATTTTTTTTCATCACACAGATCAGGGAGTTTAAGTTTGACAAGCAACAGGACTGGCGGGACATTGGACATGGCACGTGTACATGCATGTGAACTGTAAGCTCGGTGTGTGTGTGTGTGTGCTTGTGTGTGCATGTGTAGGCATGTGTGTAGTCCTGTCAACAATAAAGCTGTTCTTGTTGTGGTGCAATCCCGTCTCCGGTCCTGATTCCCTTTTACCCCGTGACAAGGTTTTATTATCCTACAGGTGAAAATTCTGATTGTTACTGGAGTATTAAAGATAGTAAAACATGTATATTAACAAGGTATATTAACCCATTTACAAATGAAAATTTCAAAAAGAATATAAAATAAATAAAATACTTGGTAAAAAGAATCTATTTACAAATTTCATATCACGTTTAACTGAGTAAATTATATAATGCACTTTGTATTGTTTGTATACGGAGTATACAGATAATAGTAAGACTGGGGCTCAGGAAGTCCCCACTATATATGGAAGGTCCATTCACACTCATCCACACACAGAAGGTCCAGCCCACCTAAGGGTTAAATACCGAAGCGGGATATTTGAGAATTCACAGCTCTCTCATCAATCGCAGTCGTCTGCCATTGATGATTTTTCCTGTACACTTGTTTATCTATTCAGTAAAACGTTATTTTGGAACAAAGCCGAACAAAGCCATTCCAAAATAACTTATAACCGTTTTTTTGGACCATAACCCTCACTTAAACGAAAAGCGTGTTTACGGGCAAGCACTGATTTGATGTCTTTATATTGAAAGCCAATCTCAAAATAAAACTCAATAAAACTTTTCCACGGATGAACGTTCTCCATTGGGATCATTTATTGTTGTTGACCCGGAAACTGACCTGAACGTACATCGATTTATAATAAACTTTTGCGAGATCTTGCAATAAATATAAATATAACTAACTAATATAACTAAATTATAATTTTATTAATTTTATTAATCCCTTTTATTTTGGTAAGCATTGCAACAATTTTATCTCCACTGCTTCCTGCAAATGTACCTCCACTGCCTTTTGGTAAGAGTAAGGCAACATTTGGTGAATGAGGCAACATTGAGGCAACTTATAGCACAAATCATAATGTTATTTGCAAATATTACATTCAAGAGACTCCTGTCTAACCCTGTCAGTCAGTCTGTTGATCATAAGACGATAAAGGACACTTTCCCATATCTTTATGCTGTGGCTAATCAATTTTATTCCTCTGTAGTTACCACAGCTCTACATTACTCTTATTCTTCAAAATTAGAACCATTACACTTCTACACTTCTCAGGCATCTCCCACATTCTAAAATATTGTTATACAATTTAGTTATAAAGTATGCTGCTATCTTTTCTAAACAACTTTAAGCTTCCACTGGTATCTCATCTGGACCAACAACCTTTTTACTCTTCATTTTCTTTAAAGCAATCCTCACTTCCTCGCTAATTTGAGGCTCTACCTGGTTCAATATCATTACATTACACTTCTCTCTCTAATATCCTTTAACAAATTCCCACACGTGGCGGCACGGTGGCTTAGTGGTTAGCACGTTCGACTCTCAGCACTTCCCCATCTGGGTGGAGTTTCCTTGTTCTCCCCGTGTCCGCGTAGGTTTCCTCCGGGTTCTCCGGTTTCCTCCCACAGTCCAAAAACATGGATCAAGTCAATTGAGTTCTCCAAATTGCCCCATGTAGAGTGTGTTTGTGTGCGTGTCTGTGTGTGTGAGTGTGTGCCCAGCGATAGATTGGCGCCCAGTCCTGGGTGTATCTGCCCAGCACCCAAAACGTTCTCCCCTGGATGGGCATAGGGAACCCCCCGCGACCCTAATATATAGGATAAAGTGGAAGATAATGAATAAATGAATGAAAAATTCCCATACGAATCCTCTATTATTCTAAACTTATGTGTGTCCTTCCCAGCTTAGTTCCTCAATCGAGTTAAATAAACTAATCTAAAACAAAGGTATGGTTCAACAAATATGAAAATGAGAATTACAACACAAAACCCCAAAACATGAGCAAAATTCAAGAATAAACTATATTTGTTTGGAATGTAAGACATGTTGTTTTATTATTCTATCACAAATCTCTTGCTAGTAAGTCCTTACATGCAGATATGGGCCAATCATGGCTGAGAAATGGCACTCCTGGCACAGGCCAGTTTCATGTGAGCGCTTATATAAAATATAATGGCCCATGTTTGGCAAACATATGGCACTGCTACTTATAGCCATTGGCGGTCCACATATAAATCACTTTTTCGCTGATGTGTGGCTCCTATCTGGTGCACATGTGGTCTACTGTCAGGTTGGGAGGGCTGGGCCACTCCCCTCTGTCTCCCGTGTTTCGGGTTTGGCCGTTTAGGGCTCCCGTAGGTAGGGCCCATCCCCTTGAGCTGGGATTGGGTCCTACCTGATCACGTGGGGCCTGTTGTCTTGAGGCGCGCATGCACCCTGTGTCAGCAGGCCAGCATTTGCGGGGGTACGTGCACGTATTTGTGTATATACGCTTAAGTGCTACATCGGGTGTTTGTTCAATTTGGTTATTTATTTCATTTTTGTTTTGCTCCCGGCACGTCTTGTTTTTTCTCGCCGCCAGGTATCTGCCGCGCGATCCTCCGTGCGAGCTTCCCGGCTCCACGAATCACCCGCTCCGCGATTTTTTTCTCGCCGGCAGGTATCCGCCGCGCGATCCTCCGTGCGAGACTCCGTGCGAGACTCCCGGCTCCATGGATCACCTGCTCCGTGAGTTTTTTCTCGCTGGCAAGGATTCTCCGCACGATTCTCCACACAATTCTCCGCTTGTTTCTCCGTGTGGGTCTCCATGTGTTTCTCCGTGCGCTTCGCCACACGATTCTCCGCGTGTTTCTCCATGTGCCTCTCCACGTGTTTTTCCTCGCGATTCTCCTCGCGATTCTCCGCGCGTTCCTCCCTGCGAGTTGTCCTGTGCTGGCGGCGAGCCTTTGCATGAGCCGCGGCGCAGTTTGCGCATTAGGACGTTGTTTTCCGTCACGCTGTGCCCCGATCGCGTGCCTCCGCGGGCAGTTAGCAAGCCACTGAACGCGTTCTGCGAGCCGCTCTGCCCGCGTATTGAGCCGCATCGCGCCGCTAGGACCTCTCCGCTTGCCGTCAGCGAGACCTCGCTTGCCGCAAGCGTTTGCCCGCTCGCCGCTTACCGCCAGTGTTCCGCCGCCCGTCGCCAGCCTACTGCTCCGCGCGCCGTTAGCGTTCCGCCGGTGGTCGTCGGTGGTTCGCTCCGCGAGCCGGAGTCCGCACGGGGGTTCTGTTGCCCTCGCGCTCCCAAGGGTTCACGTTGCCCACACGCACACAAGGGGCCTAGGCGCCGCTGTGCTCTCCAAGGGTCAGGTCACCCACGTGCACCCAAGTGGTCTCGCCACCCACGCGCACTCAGGGGGTCGTGCCACCCTCGCGCTCACAAATGGGTACGGCGTTCCCGTACTCTCAAAAGGTCACGTCCCTCTCGCGCTCACAAAGGGTTGCGCCCCCCTCGCGCTCACAATGGGTTACGGCGTTCCCGTACCCTTAATGGGTCATGCCCCTCTAGCGCTCATAAAAGGACATGGCGCGCTCACCAAGGGTCATGTCCTCAGACCCCTTCTAGGGTCACGACGCTGTCTCCCGTGTTTCGGGTTTGGCCGTTTAGGGCTCCCGTAGGTAAGGCCCATCCCCTTGAGCTGGGATTGGGTCCTACCTGATCACGTGGGCCAGCATTTGCGGGTGTACGTGCACGTATTTGTTAAGTTACTACAAGTATTATTAAGTGCTACATCGAGTGTTTGGTTCGGTTTAGTTATTTATTTCATTTGTGTTTTGCTCCCTTCAGCGGCGTTCCTGCTGTTTCGTTTATTTTATATGTGTTTGCTCCCGGCACGTCTCGCTGTGCCTTTAGCGGTGTTCCCGCTGTTTGAAGCAAATAAAACTCCTCTTGGTTTGCTTACCTGGTCGCCTGGCTCGCTTCCTCCAACCTCACCGCACCGCGCTGCGCCGGTGTAACATCTTGCAACAGGGAACAGTGCTGTCAGTGCTGTCAGTCCATCAGCAAATATCCTAGATGGAAATAGGTAGTTTGGGTCAGATCTGGGCCAAAACAATTTTGTTAAAAGGGCGTGTGTACCTTTTTTTGTTTTTTTTAATCACAGTCACTGTTTTATTTGCAGTGTGAAAAGCAGGAACATCATGAAAATATCATGAAATCACAAAAGTGTTTAATCAAGGTTTGACCAAACATAAAGCTATTTTTTTAAAACTTTGCTTTGTTATTGTATGCATGTTTAAACTGGGTTAATATTGCCTGGGCATGATTTGGAAGCACTTACTTTTTCTTTTTTTTTAACATTCACCTTTGAACTTACATAAAGACGCATTTCTTTGGCATTCATTTTTTAGGTATCAGGACATTAGGACAAGACCTTATAAGGTCTTAAATTTGGCTAAATTTAGCACAGCTTCACAACAGCATTTTGTTTAGGTCTGGAGTTTGACTGGGCCTTTGCAAAGCTGAATAGATGTCTTGTAAATTGACTGGTTGCTTATGTTCTGTGACTACAATTCAAGCTCAAATCATTCTTGAAATTTGGGAAGCTTTTCCAGAAGATTAACTTTCTCAAATGCTTTCCAATTGTATTTACTCTTTTGCATAGTAAAATGGTGTTTTTCTGGTGTCTTTTAAAATGTGCTTTTAATAATTTCTAAATTGATATGCTGCAACAATAGATTCTTTAAGGTATTTGCTAATGCCATTTTGTTAACACACCTGAATGCACCAACTGCAAATTGACAAAACTTCTTTAAAAAAGTTGACACACTTGCTGATAATCAATTAATTAGGGTCATGTAATTAGCAAAACCTGACTACTAATTACCCTTTAATTGTAATGAAATCATGTACTGATTGTTTTCAGACAATACTTGCTTTATTTACAACCCCAAATCATGAAAAAAACTGGGGAAAAATGTATATGAATTACATACAGTCTACATACAGTCATTACAATGTGCTTAGACTACAGGGTTATTTTTGTCACATTTTTCTTTTCAAGTTTCTTCACATATTCTCTACCAGGAAAAGTTCATATAATTAAACACAAATGCTCAAAATATTATTAAGTATATCAGTACAAAACAAACAGTAATAAAAAAGAAGATAACAACTAATTAAACCAAATGTAAATGCCTAGGTATTGTGTGGCTACACAAATGTAATGGGTTGGTATGAATAAGTGGGTATGAACTGAGACAGGATATTACAGGCCTTTTACTAAAAACCTTTAGTTACACAATATTTTAAATTCAGTAGAACATGTGTTCATGCTATCTCTCCTCTCATGTTATGTGATGTTACAGGTTATAAAGGGCACACACGTTAATCAGGAAGTGCCACTGTGCCAGTGCACAGTACCACTGCTCTACCATCACAACAATTTATCTATCTGCGGTGCATTGGCTCTTTCTATTGTATTTTTTTTAAATAATTTTTTTATAGCCGTAAAATGGTTATTGACAGGTGGGTTAATTCAGAGTATATATATATATATATATATATATATAGGGAAGGCAGAGCCGGCAGGTTGATCAAGGAGATTGATTAGTGCATCTAATGCTGCTCTGCCTCAGGCTGAGCTTAGATGGACCCGGGATGTTCGGCCATTCCACCAGCCAGCACACATATTTTAATGTGTACTAAATATAGAGTGTGTGATTAGGCTTGTACCTAAAACAAGAGGGAATATCATTTCACTAGTATGGTATGGTCAGAGGCATAGAATAAACTTAAAGTTTTTCATTGTGTGAAATCCACTAAAACCATGAATATGTTTTAAGTGGTTTCATTTAGAATTGCCTCTGAAGTCTAAATGTGCTACAAGAAAAATTTATTTTTTAAAAATGCGCTGTTGAAAATGCGCAGTTTTTCAATTTTTCAAGGTCAGAAAGCAATATAACAATATAAATGTGGTCAGGGTGTTGCATGCATGTAGCAGCGGCTCCCAAAGTGCAAAAAAAAGTCATAAGTGAAAAGTCAGAAAAGAAATTTAGTTAAACTATATAGTGATGGTAAACAGGGAGAAAATAGAGTTGAAAGGGTGGGAAAAAATAGATGATCAAAGAAGAAGAGAAAGAAACAAGTAAAACATGCAAGCAGCTGGGGATAAAGGGTATTTTTCTTTTGCTAAAGAACACCCCTGGTTCCCCAGAAAAAAAAATGCCAGAATCTATATAAGCTCTTTCTAAAACACTAGAATACTTAAGCTAAGAAGCCATCTACATTCAATGGTTTGTAAAAGATAAAAAAAAAATGTATTAAAAGTTACTGACCTTAATAGCTATATGTAAAGTATAGTTACACCTGCCTGGTTGTTAATGACAGAAGTAGAAAAAATTTAATTAAAAGTATACTTCAAAAACTGTATCCCAATTCATACTCCCTCCATCCATCTCTCCATCCATTATCTTCCGCATTATCCTATATTAGGGTCGCGCGGGGGGGGGGTGGGGTGTCGTGGGGTGGGGGGGGGTTCCCCATGCCCATCCAGGGGAGAACATCCCAGGCACTGGGCAGATACACCAAGGACAGGGCGCCAATCTATCGCTCGGCACACACTCACTCAGATACGCACACATACACACTCTAATATATGGGGCAATTTGGAGAACTTAATTGACTTGATCTATGTTTTTGGACTGTGGGAGGAAACCGGAGAGATGGGGATTTGAACCGGAAATCCCTTAGCGCTGAGAAGCGAACGTGCTAACCGTTAAGCCACTGTGACGCCCCCAATTCATACTCAAAAAATAAATTGCGCTATACATTTACATTTAGTCATTTAGCAGACGCTTTTATCCAAAGCGACTTACAAATGAGAATATTACAAGTCAGAAGTTATAAAGCAGAAAACCAACTACACTGTAAAATCATCAAACCTGATTGTTATTTAATGCTGCACCCCTCATCCCCCTTTTTCTTTTTATACAACGGGTATTTGTTAAAAAGATGCATCTTCAGTAGTTTCTTAAAAATGTTTAGTGATTCTGCCTTACGGACAGAGTTGGGAAGATCGTTCCACCATTTTGCAGTGGTGAACGCCACGGAGTGAGAATTAGCTCCTCATGAGAATCGCCAGGTGGCAATCATCAGCAAAGTGAATGAGTCGGAGTGTATTTTGAAAAGATAGAGTGAAGGTAGGAGGGGTAAGATCCAGAAATGGTTCTGTAGGCTAGAGTCAGTGACTTGTACTAAATGCGAGCAGCTACAGGGAGCCAGTGGATGGAAATGAGTAATGGAGTGACATGAGTTCGCTTGGGCTGGTTGAACACAAGTCGGGCCGCAGAGTTTTGAATTAGTTGAAGAGGTCTGATTGTGGAAGCTGGAATACCGGCAAGTAGCGCATTACAATAATCAAGCCGGGATAGGACTAGGGCTTGAACTAGCTATTGGGTAGCATGTTCAGTCAAGAAGGGTCTGATCTTCCTTATGTTGTAAAGAAGGAATCTGCAGGAACGGGTTGGGGAGATTGTGGAGCCATCAATTTGGAAGGCCAGGTCATGATAAATTGAGGGTTTAGCTGGGATAATGAGAAACTCTGTTTTTTCTAAATTTAATTTGAGATGAGCCTTCATCCAAACATGAAGTTGGTGAGGCAGGAATGTTGGTGAGGCAGGCACCGACATAACTAATAAGAAAACTAAATTTATTGAAATTTGAATTGTGTCACAAGAAAACATGATTGTCCCTCAATTATATTTGTATGCATAAACACAGCGCTTTGATGCCCACGTAAAAGTGGCAGGTCCCCAGCATTCTTGTAGTCGGCACCCTTTAGGCTTACTTTATCTTTTGCTGCGATGAGCCACCTGGTGTCTTCTGCTGCTGGAACCTCCACATGCCTCGCCCATGCTGTTACTTACTCAATAAACGTTGAGAGAATAGTGGGTCAGGGTGTGCAGCCCTGTTGGAAAACATGCCTGCAAAGTAAACAGATGCTTTCATTGGCCGCATGTGTCCTCATCATCTCCCATCCAAATGTGGCAGGATGACACAGAGGTGCAGAGACAGGAATGCTTTAGCACAGGGACAGTTTATATTAACAGAATGTTCTGAAACTACTTTCAAAAATACCCGCTGGCTTGTGGATTTGCCATACAGCCGCTGCTGCTAACACTCCCTTTCTGTAGCTTGTGCTTCCACCACATATTAAGGCAGAGTGCTGATAAGCAGAGCTCCTTCATCAGGTGCTTTTCTCATGGATTCATGGAAAACTCCCAGAGACCCTGGTTTCCTCTGGTTTACCCTTATAAGGACCATTTCGTCCCAGATTCTTGGTGAGGTACAGAATCTATTATTTTTCCTTTAAGAGAAAAAATTTGCCCACACAAGTTCCATCTCTCGTAGAATATTTTGTCTTACAGCTTAGGACCACTTAGGACTAGATGCATATTTTGTGTGTGCCTTTTTGTGGTGATGGAACTGTTAAGAGGATGATTTTGAAATCCTGTCAAAACTGTAGTTGTTCTTTTCTACCGTGTCTATTGTTTTTCTTGTTTATCACATGTCTGACCTGTTGTATCATATGTCCAACTTCTGCTTCTTATATACACTGCTCTGCTTTCTTTGGCATCAGGTATGCATTACTTAAGCTTCATTCGGCTGTCTGTGTTATGTTATGTTTGTGTATGTGATATAATTGACAAATAAGCATCATGAACAAATCGATTAAAATTAACTTTATTTCTAATTTACTTGCTTTAAATTAGTTGTTATTGCTAAAATACATCATATTGATGGAAAGTAATACATGACAGTAAATTATTAACCTGAAGTTGTATCATAATAAAATATGAATGCTTTAAATGATCAGAGTTATCAGCACTGACTTCCAGAACATAATTTGTATTTTGAAATAAGCAATAAAATATTTTCTATCAGTTCTACTGCAGTCAAACTTTGAATATCTTTTCATTTACAACAGCCTGTGTCATACAAGATTTCAATGTTGCGACGAGTGCCATTATAAAGACTGGAAAAGAGGCTAATCCAGAATTAAAGGCATTGGGTGTGACAGAATATGATGGGTCTGCCAGAATGAGATTACAATGCTATGAATGAAGTGTTTGCCCCATAGAGTAGATTTTCACCTTTAGCCCAAATGCACATAGCGTGCAGCTTCACTTTGTCAGTGAAGCCATGTTGTTGACATGAGCTGCAAAACTCTGCTCCAGTCTTTTGCTTACAACACTGTTTACTGTATCTAATCACTTTTATTATTGCTCATGCAAAATCATAATTACATTGTTTACCATACTTCAGGTGAAGATATTCAGTAGTCCAGGTGTAATAGCTCGCTAAAACTTTTTAAAAAATGATTGACTATTTTTGTTTTCTAATGGAAAATCGACAGGTGTATAAACTAAAAATTTGTGGTAAAGATAGTTAAAGGGTCATGTATCTTTAAGTCAAATCATAATATATATATAAAAAAAATGCATTTACCATGGTTGAATTTTGCACATTTATAAGCTTGATAGGCAAACCATTCAAATCATATAAATAGGACCCAAGCACTGAAGGTGCTGTTTTGTGTTGTTTTATTCATTCATTTATTCAGTATCTTCTGCTTAGTCCTCTACTAGGGTTGCGGGGCTCCATGTCCAACCAGGGGAGAACATTTTGGGTGCTGGGCAGATACAGATGTCTTGAGCACGTTTCCCATTAGCAAAAACTACTGAACATTGGTACACATACCATTTTTGTGATGGTACATTATTTACTAGTGACAGCATAACTACAATGCATGTAGGCCCATTGTGAATAAAAAAATCACAAACATGTATTATGAGAATGAAAGTAGAAAAGTTAATAAATTAAATAAATTTAAACAAAATGCAGATAAGCAAACAGACAGAGACTAAAATTATGTTTTATTATTATTTTATTTAAGAAAAATTGCAATCCAAGGAGCTAAATGACATAATAGACATAATAGTGGGGGTTTTAAAAGCATGTATGTGTATTAGTAGCTGCAAAACAACATTATATATATACAGTGGGTTGCAAAAGTATTCATACCCCTTGAACTTTTCCATATTTTGTCACATTACAACCACAAACATAAATATATTTCACTGGAATTTAATGTGAAAGACCAACACAAAGTGGTATACAATTGTGAAGTGGAATGAAAGTTATACATGAATCAACAATTTTTTTACAAATAAAAAACTGAAAAGTGCGATGTGCAAAATTATTCAGCCCCCTTTTCCCTGAGTGC
>JAFMOD010000746.1:104832-148147 GCA_019802435.1 Corydoras maculifer
TAAAGGTGTAGAGACACCACAAAACACAGGTACGACGAGTGAACATAAACTAAACCACGAAGTGCACCGAGTACAGGGAAAGAAGGAAATAAATACAAACGAAAACCAATCACGTGCACAAAACCACCAATGAACAGAAAGAGACAATTAAACAAACTAAATGACATTAATTAAAGTAAATGACCAAACATGGAACAGGTGCCCTAGGCACCCGTTACACTTTTATAGTTTTTAAATTTTTAGAGTTTTTCCAATTGTTAAATACAGAAACCTGATCACCACACAACCTGTACATGACTGTCCTACACTGTTGATGCTGCCTGGCCGCTCAAGGAGGATGAGTCCCCACTGAGCCTTGGTCCTCCCAAAGTTTCTTCCTTAAAACATTATTTTAAGGAAATAATAAAGCTATAATAAAGCTTTCACTATTTAAGGAAAGCTTAGACAGCCAAAGCTCCCATGTAGGAAAAATTTTTTTTTGGCTTATTACCTGTTACATTTATCCGCTTAATCCTCTACTAGGGTTGCAGGGAGGTTCCCAATGCCTATCCAGTAGAGAAAGTTTCGGGCGCTGGGCAGATACGCCCAGGACAGGGCACCAATATGTCACTGGGCACACACTCACTCACACAGACACACATACAAACACACTCTATATGGGGCAATTTGAAGCATTCAAGTTACCTTGATCCATAGTAAACTGTGGGAGGAAACCAGAGGACCCAGAAGATACCCACGTGGACATGAGTAGAACATGGAAACTCCACCCAGATTGGGATTCGAACAAATGTGCTAACCACTAAACCACAATGCCGCCCTAAAAGTATGAATGGGGACTTAACCCATGATTTTATTCCTCTGTAATATGTTTGTACATAACTGAAATTTTGAATTTATCGTGTGTATATATAGATTTCTATTTCTATTTAAATGTTTCTAGTTTTTTAAAATTCTTTCTAATTGTTAAATACCTTTTCCACCATTTTTCTAATGTAACTTGCTGCTGAGAATGTGAATTTCCCCATTGTGGGACAAATAAAGGTCTATCTTTTCTTATCATATCATATCTTAATCTTTGATCATTGAAAGAGGGTGGCAGCATGTGGGGTTGAGTTTTTTATTTTACACATTAATACATAGTTCCTTTTATGATTAATTTAGATTTTTCTAATTGTATGAAAAGATTTTTATTAAAAAATGTATGTATTTTTTTATTTGAAAGGCATAAACATATATTAATAAAAAAAAATCTATATAATTAACTGTTGTGGGCTTAAAGTTAAATATTATTTTATATTAATATTATGTTTTTATAAATTTTATTTGTAATGAATGATCATAAAACCCTGAAATCATTAAGCAAACATAACAAGAAACTGCAGTCTGCTGTAAACTGAGAGAAAAAGCAGATTTTCGGATGTAATCTCGCCCTATGGTGCAATCCTTCGGGTATTTCAAAATGAAAGGGCTCTGTTCAAACTACCAACATCTCTCTGCTTCCTTCATATCTTTCGTTCTGCACCCCTCCTCTGGCCAGCGCTTATTCCACCTATAATCCTATTCCTGCTGAACCGATTCTGTCTGGCTTAGAGTCTGATGGCAGCTCTGCTTTCTTCCCGCAGTGCTGATTTTAAATAAGGGTCATGGAGTCCCAGAGGCCAAAATAACTTCATTTTTAACAGGTATGATAAAACTTTTATGCTATTTCTGGCCATATGTCAGTGCAGAAAAAATTTACCCACTTTAATAGCATAGCAGTACCAGAATGGGGTATCTATGTATTGTGTTATAAAATGTAAGGTTCTAACAGATTGTTTTAATTAACTTTAATTGTAACACTTTCTATGAAGCCGAAATTCATAAGTGCATTTATAAAGCTTTACAAAGTATTCATAGCACTTTATACCATTTGTCATAAGCCTTGATGTTCATGATCACAGTCATAGATTTATAACAAAGTGACATAATGTATTATTGTCTAACTTTTGATTATTTGGATGCCTAGACATGCATACTTAAAACAAGATGATTACAGTCTATGTAAATTCTATAAAGAGCTTTTATAAGTCATTATTTACTACAATGTACACAGTCGTCCTAAGAAGTAACTAATGACTTTATGAGTGTGGTTATGTACATGTATGGACAATAACAAAGGCTTATGACAAGTATTATAAAGCATTATTAATACTAAAATTAAGCTTTATAAATGTGTTAATAATGCATTATGAATACTGGATTTAGGTATAGTTATAGTTTAAAATATGTTTTACAGTCTCTTTGTATTCTTTTTCTGAAATATAAAAAAGGGCCTAAAGAAAGTTTGCAAATATTCGACAAAATTTGAAAAAAAAAATTCTACTGACAAGTATCATAGCTGGTAAACACTTTATGTAACTAGCCAATGGACTTCAGTTTATTTTAGGGGAGAGGCCTCAGGTCCACCATACTGAGAACCCACTACAGTTGCATACTGGGAGAAGATGCATACTGGGAAGTGAAGGACTCAATCCTCTATCTTCTGCACTGGACTCACTCTCATTTAAAATCACTCAAAATCTGATTGGTTGAAGCAACAGGTTGAACGACACTTATTTAATGCTACCTGGCTTTTAGATCGATCAGTGTAGGTTTGGGCAAATGATTTAACTCTGACAACCAATAAAGCTGAAATGTGATTGTTTAAATGCTTTAATAAAAAAAAAAACAAGTCTGGAAACTGTGCAACTGTGGGAAATGCTATGAAAGAAAGCAGAAAGACCATTTGGAATTATTTGGAAGTATTCATGAACAAAATATATTTAACATCCGTCCGTAATTCATAATTTTTTTAAGAATTCAGAAAAGGCCTTAAAGGATCTGGCTGTATAAAACTAACATTTAAAGCATTCTCATATTCATGTTTTAATCCTGAACCCCAATGTCTTTGGTATATAGCAAACAGGATGGAATTAGTTTGTGTTTGTTTGTGGTAAGCTAATGATTTGTAGGCCATGCAGTTTATGTGGTTCACCGAATGCTAAATATGCAGTAGGTCACTGTGGCAGCCAGGTCATGCATAAGTTTGTAAATGAGAGGAAAAGTTTAGGAATACACATCTGGAAAGAAAATATGCATGAGTAACTAAGTGTCATGATGCGTGACGTCACACAAAAAATAGTCCGACCTTGCTTCAAAAAACAGAAGTGTTTATTAACGTTTTCGTTACAAAACAAATAAGGAGAAACGAAAACCAAAAAGTCAAAACGAAAAATCATACGCCGGCGCGACGCCGGGATGAAAACCAAAAGAGCGTGGCTTCAACGAAGCGACGAGGCGGTCTGTGGAACAAAGGGCAGGTGAGATGCCGATCGTGCTGGCGAGAAGTGCCAAACCGGAGTGCGATCCAATCCAGACGAATTAGAACTAGGAGAACACACAGTTAACACAGAAGAAAGCGAATAAATCCAACGCGACCGACGCCGCCACAGCGTCACTTAAATAGTGCTGTCAATTAAAAATCCGGCGACTCGCCACGCCCCCCAACAGAAGGAAGACGTGGCGGCTAAGCACTGGCAGGGGAATGGGAAGACGCCGGTCTTACATCACCCCCCCACCCAGATGACCCGTAGGGTGCACATGCCGCGAAGAGGAATGGATGGTCCTGTACTTACCCTGGCATGGCGGCCGACCCCGAGGTCTGCGAGCGGGACGGTCAGGATGAGCAGAATGGAAGTCCGCGATTAGCTGAGGGTCTAGAATATCTTCTGCCCCCACCCAACTGCGCTCCTCAGGACCAAAGCCCTCCCAATCTACCAGATATTGTAATCTCCCCCCCACTCTTCTGGAGTCCAGCAGCTCAGCCACTCGATACACCTCTGGTACTCCTCTGGCCGAGGTGGTACCGGTGGCTTCAGCCCACGAAAGGCTTAAGGAGGGAGGTGTGGAAAACCGGATGTAATCGCCACTCTGGGGGAAGGTCTAGGCGGTAGGAGACCTCGTTAATGCGTTTAAGTATACGGAACGGCCCTACGTACCTGGGCAGACGTCTACGCGTCCCCGTACGGCAGCGCAAATTTTTAGAGCTGAGCCACACTTGATCACCCGGGGTGTAAACCGGAGCCTGTGCCCGACGACGGTCCGCGAACCCCTTCATCCTGCGAATGGCGTCCTGGATGTGCCGATGAACCTGCAACCATACTTCCTCACTACGGCGAAACCAATCGTCCACTGCAGGTGCTGCCGAGGGCTCGGGATCCCAAGGCGCGAACGGAGGCTGATAGCCCAAAACGCATTGGTAGGTAGTGATGCCAGTGGCCGAATGACGCAACGAATTCTGCGCAATCTCCGCCCAAGGCAGGTAGCGTGGCCAGTCCGACGGGTTATTATGGCAGAACATGCGCAGGAATTTGTTCAGCTCTTAATGCGCCCGTTCGCACAACCCATTAGTCTCTGGGTGATGTCCCGACGAAAGACTCACTGAAGTCCCCAACTTCTCAAAAAATGCTCGCCAGACGGCGGTAGTAAACTGTGGACCCCGGTCCGACAAAATGTCTTCGGGAATGCCAAAACCTGTAAAAATATGCCGAAATAGTAACTCGGCCGTGAGAAACGCCGACGGGAGACCTTTGAGGGGAATGAATTTAACGGCCCTAAAGAAGCGGTCACTGAGAGTCATGATGGTGTTAAGTCCCTCAGATGCAGGTAGATCGGTCACGAAATCCACAGCCACATGCGACCAGGGCCGGGCCGGTATGGGTAACGAGACCAGTTTGCCGGCAGGGAGAGATTTCGGTGTTTTACACGCGGCGCATATGGAGCATGACTTCACGAAGTTGTGCGTGTCCTTGTGAAGTGTCTCCCACCAATACTTTCTGCAAAGTAGTTGAATGGTGCGTGCGACGCCCGGATGTCCGGTACTTAAGACGGTATGTGCCCAGGTGATGAGCCGACCACGGAACGCGGGAGGTACGTACAGCGCTCCGCTAGGACAGTGGTGTGGACGGCGCGTGTTGCGCAATGCCCTCCGGATCTCCCCATCCAAGTTCCACTGTATCGCATTCAAAAAGCGTGTGGGCGGTATGATAGGGCGTAAACGATCGGGGTCCGGTGAATGGTCCTCGTGCAGGCGGGAAAGGGCATCAGCGGCCGTATTAGAGCTGCCTGGTCTGAACGAAATGATAAAGTTAAAACTGTTAAAAAATAGTGACCAGCGAGCCTGGCGGGCATTTAGACGGCGAGCTCCCTTAATGTACTGGAGATTTTTATGATCTGTAATAACAGAAAACGGGGTAGTGGTACCGATCAACCAATGCCTCCACTCTTCAAGAGCCAGTTTAACCGCTAATAGCTCACGGTCCCCGATGGAATAATTGCGTTCAGCCGGAGATAGCTTACGTGAAAAAAAAGCTACCGGTTGAAGCGGGGACCGGCTGCTGACGCGCTGGGAGAGTACAGCCCCTACCCCATAAGCTGAAGTATCCACCTCTACCACGAAAGGTTTCTCGGGATCCGGGAGAGCCAACACCGGTGCCGACGCGAAACAGTGTTTAAGGTCAGTGAACGCCCGATCTGCCTCCGGAGTCCAATTCAGATGTCTAGGTTGTCCCTTAAGCAGTGAGGTAATCGGGAGAACTACAGCGCTAAACGAGCGAATAGATTTGCGGTAAAAGTTGGCAAATCCTAAAAACCGCTGCACCTCACGAATGGTAGTGGGGGGGGGACCGGCCAGTCCAGGATGGCTCGAACCTTCCCAGACTCCATAGACATGCCCCCGGGCGACAGGTCGAACCCCAGAAATGACACCCTTTCCTAAAAAAAGACACATTTCTCAGCTTTAACGAATAGATGGTTCTCTAATAATCGTAGTAATACCTTCCGCACATGCAGGCAATGGGTCTCGAGATCCCGAGAATAAATGAGGATGTCATCAATGTAGACCAGAGTGAATTCCTCAAGGAAATCACGTAAAACGTCATTAACGAACGCTTGGAAGACAGCCGGGGCGTTAGTAAGGCCAAAAGGCATGACCAGGTATTCGTAGTGCCCAGTAGTGGTTACAAACGCGGTTTTCAACTCATCACCCTCCTTAATGGGCACCAAGTTGTAAGCGTTACGAAGGTCGAGTTTGGTAAACATGGTCGCCTGACCTAGACGTTCTAACGCCGACGGTACCAAGGGCAAAGGGTAAGCATAGCGGAGTGTAACCACATTGAGACCCCGGTAATCAATGCAAGGGCGGAGTTCGGAGTTCTTTTTGGGTACAAAAAAGAATCCCGAGGCTACTGGGGATTTAGAGGGCCGGATGATGCCAAGCTCCAGAGCTTCTGCTATGTACTTACGCATAGCCCGGTTCTCCGTCACAGAGAGAGGGTAAGGACTGACCCTGGGGAGCTTAGCGCCGGGGACCAACTCGATAGCACAATCGTACTCCAGATGAGGGGGCAATTGCTTAGCTTGCCTGTCACAGAAAACCTCAGCTAAATCTGCGAATTCCGAAGGGACGCCGGTGGGTAACTTAGCCACCCCAGCGGGGGAAAGCGACACCACCTGGGAACGAATTTTACCCACCGAGTTAGTGAGACAATGGCAGAGGCAAAATTTGGACCACCGCAAAATTCCACACTCTGACCAGGAGATGACAGGGTCGTGCTGCTGCAGCCAGGGTAAGCCGAGGATCATCGTGGTGCTAGGAGAGTGGATAACAAAAAAAGAAATCATTTCAACATGCAATGCACTAATCTGTAAAGAAACATGTTCTGTGTAATGAGTCACCACCCCCTGATTGATGGGCTGCCCATCCACCCCACAGATAGGTAAGGCTTTGGGTAGCTTGTGGAGCTGAAGTCCCCACCGTAATGCGAGGTCTTTGTCCAGGAAGTTCCCCTCTGCCCCAGAATCAATGAGCACCCTAGAGGTATAGGTAGTGTCTCTGCAGGATACAATCACCGGGAGATACCAGGGGCTGGAGACGTCCCGTCTAGTGGTGCTTACCGGAGGAACTGCTGGCTGGGATGGACGCTTCTCAGNATTCGCACGTGTCTGAGCTGGGAGTCGCCAATAACCAGAGCACTTTTAGCAACCGGTCTCTCAGTGGGTGAGTCACTGAGTGGGGAAAACGGATTGGACACGTGGATCCTAGAAGAGTGATGCTCAGTTCTACGTGTACGTCGCCTGGTCGTCACCCACTCGCCCTGCTGCGAGGGCTCTAAAGCCGGAGATTTAGGACCTGATCCTGCGGCATTCGGGCTGGCTAAACTGGTCCCTGACACATCTTTACTAACATGACCCTGTTGTAAAACCCGAATGCGCTCTTCTAACACTGAAATCTTCTCCGTCAGACTAAGGACTAGGCTACACTTCTCACAGGCTGAATTATCAGACTGTCTATACATACTGCACTGAGGGCACGCAACCAGAGGGGAAAGTGCCATTGTAAAGTTTATATATCACAGAAGAAATAAACTTAGCTTCGGGTGGGTAGAGATGTGAGGTTATTTCCCGCTGTTACAGCTGATGATGAAGATCCAACCCTAGTGAATCTAGCTGCTTTAGCATCAGGTGGAGGTTGAGTCCTGAAGGTTCTCACAATGTGGTGTGTGAAGATCAGCGTCGAGACCGATAGAATCCGATCCGAAAATCCGAACAGTTGAATCCGTCGACACAGATCAGGAGATGACTCTTTTATAAATATAGGCTTATATTTATAAACGAAGCGGGTAATAAATGCAGCGGTGTTGGCAGCGAACGACCGCGATAGTAAGCAGAAAGTGCTAGCGTTAGCGGCTAAAAACGCTAGCAACTACACCGTGATTTGGAGAGTAGTGAGGGACAAAAAGCGGAATAAATGCTATGTTATAACGATGGGGTAGCTGAACAGTAAAGCGAATGTAAAAAAAAAGTAACTAAAAGTAACTAAATAACACTCAATTTAGTGATTAAGCTTAACAGAGCTAGACAACGCACGTACGCATCTACACACTGACTGCCGATCGTGCTGGCGAGAAGTGCCAAACTGGAGTGCGATCCAATCCAGAGGAATTAGAACTAGGAGAACCCACAGTTAACACATAAGAAAGTGAATCAATCCAACGCGACCGACGCCGCCACAGCGTCACTTAAATAGTGCTGTCAATTAAAAATCCGGCGACTCACCACGCCCCCCAACAGAAGGAAGACGTGGCTGCTGAGCACTGGCAGGGGAATGGGAAGACGCCGGTCTTACATCACCCCCCCCCCCCGATGACCCGTAGGGTGCACATACCGCGAAGAGGAATGGATGGTCCTGTACTTACCCCGGCGTGGCGGCCGACCCCGAGGTCTGCGAGCGGGACGGTCAGGATGAGCCGAATGGAAGTCCGCGATTAGCTGAGGGTCTAGAATATCTTCTGCCCCCACCCAACTGCGCTCCTCAGGACCAAAGCCCTCCCAATCTACCAGATATTGTAATCTCCCCCCCACTCTTCTGGAGTCCAGCAGCTCAGCCACTCGATACACCTCTGGTACTCCTCTGGCCAAGGTGGTACCGGTGGCTTCAGCCCACCCGTAGTCAAGGGGACCGGACACGAAAGGCTTAAGGAAGGAGGTGTGGAAAACCGGATGTAATCGCCACTCTGGGGGAAGGTCTAGGCGTTGATGCGTTTAAGTATACGGAACGGCCCTACGTACCTGGGCAGAAGTCTACGCGTCCCCGTACGGCAGCGCAAATTTTTAAAGCTGAGCCACACTTGATCACCCGGGGTGTAAACCAGAGCCTGTGCCCGACGACGGTCCGCGAACCCCTTGATCCTGCGAATGGCGTCCTGGATGTGCCGATGAACCTGCAACCATACTTCCTCACTACGGCGAAACCAATCGTCCACTGCAGGTGCTGCCGAGGGCTCGGGATCCCAAGGCGCGAACGGAGGATGATAGCCCAAAACGCATTGGTAGGGAGTGATGCCAGTGGCCGAATGACGCAACGAATTCTGTGCAATCTCCGCCCACGGCAGGTAGCGTGGCCAGTCCGACGGGTTATTATGGCAGAACATGCGCAGGAATTTGTTCAGCTCTTGATGCGCCCGTTCGCACAACCCATTAGTCTCTGGGTGATGTCCCGACGAAAGACTCACTGAAGTCCCCAACTTCTCAAAAAATGCTCGCCAGACGGCGGAAGTAAACTGTGGACCCCGGTCTGACAAAATGTCTTCGGGAATGCCAAAACCTGTAAAAATATGCCGAAATAGTAACTCGGCCGTGAGAAACGCCGACGGGAGACCTTTGAGGGGAATGAATTTAACGGCCCTAGAGAAGCGGTCACTGAGAGTCATGATGGTGTTAAGTCCCTCAGATGCGGGTAGATCTGTCACGAAATCCACAGCCACATGCAACCAGGGCCGGGCCGGTATGGGTAACGCGACCAGTTTGCCGGCAGGGAGAGATTTCGGTGTTTTACACGCGGCGCATATGGAGCATGACTTCACGAAGTTGTGCGTGTCCTTGTGAAGTGTCTCCCACCAATACTTTCTGCGAAGTAGTTGAATGGTGCGTGCGACGCCCGGATGTCCGGTACTTAAGGCCGTATGTGCCCAGGTGATGAGCAGACCACGGAACGCGGGAGGTACGTACAGCGCTCCACTAGGACAGTGGTGTGGACGGCGCGTGTTGCGCAATGCCCTCCGGATCTCCCCATCCAAGTTCCACTGTATCGCATTCAAAAAGCGTGTGGGCGGTATGATAGGGCGTAAACGATCGGGGTCCGGTGAATGGTCCTCATGCAGGCGGGAAAGGGCATCAGCGGCCGTATTAGAGCTGCCTGGTCTAAACGAAATGATAAAGTTAAAACTGTTAAAAAATAGTGACCAGCGGGCCTGGCGGGCATTTAGACGGCGAGCTCCCTTAATGTACTGGAGATTTTTATGATCTGTAATAACAGAAAACGGGGTAGTGGTACCGATTAACCAATGCCTCCACTCTTCAAGAGCCAGTTTAACCGCTAATAGCTCACGGTCCCCGATGGAATAATTGCACTCAGCCGGAGATAGCTTACGTGAAAAAAAAGCTACCGGTTGAAGCGGGGACCGGCTGCTGACGCGCTGGGAGAGTACAGCCCCTACTCTATAAGCTGAAGCATCCACCTCTACCACGAAAGGTTTCTCGGGATCCGGGAGATACCAGGGGCTGGAGACGTCCCATCTAGTGGTGCTTACCGGAGGAACTGCTGGCTGGGATGGACGCTTCTCAGGCCGAGGTGGTGCAGGACGGCCTCTCCTCTGGGGTTTGTTCTCGCATGAACCCAGTAGATGGTCGGCACTACCGCAATACAGGCATAATCCAGAACGGAGGCGACGAGCCCGTTCGGACGAAGACAGCCGGAGGGAGTCCAGCTGCATGGGAGACTCGTCCGAAGGGTTGGAAAAATGGACATTCCTACCAGGATCAGAACGTAGGGATCGACTGGCACAGAGTTGGTCCAAGTTGATAGCGGTGGTGATGAGCGTCTCAAGAGACATCTGTGCGTCCCGACAGGCTAAGTCCTTCCGGATCTCATGTCGAAGTCCAGCACAGAAGGTGGTCAGGAGCGCTGGTTCATTCCACCCGCTCCGGGCGGCCAAGGTGTGAAACTCTAATACGTAGTCAGAGACGGGCCGATCTCCCTGTTGAAGCTCATGTAGCAGCTCTCCGCACGGGCGTCCGTGTCGAGCATGGTCGAAGGTGCTCTTAAAAAGATTTAAAAACAGATAAAACAGCATAATCCCGGGTCTCTGCCGACTGGGACTCCCAGAGGGCGGCGGCCCATTCTCCTGCTCGACCCACTAGACGAGACATGATAAAAATGATCTTTTGAGCATCGGACATGGGGGGTCTATTAGCCAAAAAGAGCTCGCAGTGGAAAAGGAACGTGCTGCAAGTCTCCGGGGCCCCCTCGTAGCGTTCCGGCTCTGTGAGTGCCAGAGGGTTGGATGAACCCATTCCATCAGCAGCCGGTGGTGGAACGGAAGCAGGTGTGCTGACGGGCGCTCGGTTCCGGAGGTCCACCATGACCCGTTCCTGAGCATCCTGCCGTGACAGGATGGTGTGCATGGTGTTAGACATACCCAGGAATTCCTGGTGGAGCTCTCCCAGTTTCTGGCCCAACTCCAACAACAACGCCTCCGGTGATCCCGCCCTGGGGTTTGTGGCGTTGGATTCTGTCATGATGCGTGACGTCACACAAAAAATAGTCCGACCTTGCTCCAAAAAACAGAAGTGTTTATTAACGTTTTCGTTACAAAACAAATAAGGAGAAACGAAAACCAAAAAGTCAAAACGAAAAATCATACGCCGGCGCGACGCCGGGACGAAAACCAAAAGAGCGTGGCTTCAACGAAGCGACGAGGCGGTCCGTGGAACAAAGGGCAGGTGAGATGCCGATCGTGCTGGCGAGAAGTGCCATCCGGAGTGCGATCCAGAGGAATTAGAACTAGGAGAACACACAATTAACACAGAAGAAAGCGAATAAATCCAACGCGACCGACGCCGCCACAGCGTCACTTAAATAGTGCTGTCAATTAAAAATCCGGCGACTCGCCACGCCCCCCAACAGAAGGAAGACGTGGCGGCTGAGCACTGGCAGGGGAATGGGAAAACGTCGGTCTTACACTAAGTGTTTGTGTGGCAGATATTTTATGGATTAAAGGGTATCTTTATCGAAGGAAGAAACCTGAGATGCCTGTCTGGTACATAAATATGTCAGTCTGCAAATTTCAATGTTTTGAAAAAGCCTATTAGTTCATCTATACTTCTTTCTGAAGCCTTTCAACCTTTTTACACTGGTGATAAAAGGATTTGTTAAACCCTGACCCACAATTTTTAAACCCTGATTAAAACGGGGTGGGAGAATGATGAGGCATTATTACTTATATTGTTTAAGTAGACCACAAAGGTGTGGAGCTGGCGAGAGATCCAGATGGCAGCGTTGCCATTGCCGTAAGGCAGGGGTGCCCACACTTTTCTGGCTCGAGATCTTCCATTGGACAGGTCATCGAGATCTACCGGGGTTGATGTCTATTTTTTAGGCTTTTATATTGAAACCTGTTTATACACATCATGTTAGTATTGTCAAATCTGTTAGAATTGCTCTTTTATTAAACACATTCCAGCAAATAGCATGGAGCCTGATTTCAGTTCGACCAAACACACAGTATACAGCACAAATGTAAAACAATCACTGTAACCTGCATTTCCCCAAACAGAACATCCATCCATCCATCTATCCATTATCTTCCGCTTTGTCCTCTATTAGGGTCACGGGGGGGTTCCCCATGCCCGTCCAGGGGAGAACACTTTGGGCGCTGGGCAGATACACCCAGGACAGGATGCCAATCTATTACTGGGCACACACTTACTCACACACACACTCTATATGGGGCAATTTGGAGAACTCAATTGACCTTGATGATATTTTTTGTGGGAGGAAACCGGAGAACCCGGAGGAAACCCACGTGGACATGGGGAAAACACGCAAACTCCACCCAGATTGGGATTTGAACCAGGAATCCCTAGTGCTGAGAGGCGAATGTGCTAACCACCAAGCCACTGTGCCACCCCAAACAGAACATGAACATTAATTTTTTTTGACGTTGTAAAAAAATATTCATCCTCCCACTCGAAAGTGGTACATTTTAGTTATTTTGAAGCGAAGTCCTTTACTCATCTTGTCAGTCAAATAAAGTGCAAAAACACAATCAGAAATGAAGGTAGATGATTCGGGAGGCAGTGCATCGGATTTAGGCATGGAGGCGTGGTCATGTGCCGCTTTTGGGAACAGCGAGAGAGACGGGGGGGGGGGAGACTGCTCGCTTGCACAGCGGTAGAGATTCAGATTCAGAATGACGCACATTGTGTGTGTGAATGTGTGCGCATGTGTATAAGTGCTTCCGGTACATGGAGGTGTGGTCATGTGCCGGTTTTGGGAACAGCGAGAGAGACGGGGGGGGGAGACTGCTCGCTTGCACAGCGGTAGAGATTTAGATTCAGAATGACGCACATTGTGTGTGTGAATGTGTGCGCGTGTGTATAAGTGCTTCCGGTACTGTGCTGTAAAAAAAAAAAGCGCTGATACGTCATGTTGGAGTACCCAGACTATTGGAAAATTTAGCCAACAGCAGTTAGGAAATCATGTTTAAATTACAAACCGAATTCGAAAAAAGTTGCGACACTAAACAAATTGTGAATAAAAACTGAATGCAGTGATGTGAAGATAGCAAATGTCAATACTTTATTCAGAATAGAACACAAATTACAGATCAAAAGTTTAAACTGAGAGAATGTATCAAAGTAAGGAAAAATATGTTGTTTCAAAATTTCATGGTGTCAACATATCCCAAAAAAGTTGGGACATGGCCATTTTCACCTCTGTGTGGCATCCCCCCTTCTTCTCACAACACTCAACAGACATCTGGGGACAGAGGAGACCAGTTTCTCAAGTTTAGAAATAGGAATGCTCTCCCATTCATGTCTAATACAGGCTGTTGAATCGTCTTGGGCCTTCTTTGTCGCACCTTCCTCTTTATGATGCGCCAAATGTTCTCTATAGGTGAATGTTTGCTGGTTGGTCATTTCAGTACCCGCATCCTTCTCCTACGTAGCCATGATGTTGTGATTGCTGCAGAATGTAGTCTGGCATTATCTTTTTAAAAAACGCAAGGTGTTCCCTGAAAGAGATTATGTCTAAATGGGGGCATATGTTGCTCTAGAACCTGAACATAGTTCTCTGCATTAATGGTGCCTTTCCAGACATGCAAGCTGCCCATGCCACAAGCACTCATGCACCCCATACCATCAGTGATGTAGGCTTCTAAACGGAGCGTTGATACCAACTGGGGTTATCCTTGTCCTCTCTGGTTTGATGACATGGCGTCCCATTGTTCCATAAAGAACTTCAAATTGTGACTCATCTGACCACAGAACAGTCTTCCATTTTTCCACACTCCATTTTAAATGACCCTTGGCCCAGTGCAAACATCTGAGCTTGTCGAGCTTGCTTAGAAATGGCTTCCTCTTTGCTCTGTAGAGTTTCAGCTGGCAACGGTGGATGGCACGGTGGATTTTGTTCACTGAAAACGCTTTCTGGAAGTATTCCTGAGTCAATTCTGTTATTTCCTTGACAATGGCATTCCTGTTTTAGGTGCAATGATGTTTAAGGGCCCAGAGATCACAAGCATCAAGTAGAGTTTTACAGCCTTGACCCTTACGCACAGCAATTGTTCCAGATTCTCTGAATCTTTTGATGATGTTATGCACGGTTGATGATGATAACTAAGATGGTAGATAACACCATTCTGGTATTTCTTTCTGTGTAACAATGGTGGAATTGGTGATCCTCTTACCATCTTCACTTCTGAGAGGCACTGACACTCTGAGAAGTTCTTTTTATAACCAATCATGTTGTCAATTGACCTAATTAGTGTTAATTGGTCTTCCAGCTGTTCGTTATATGCTCAATTTCCTTTTTCCAGCCACTTATTGCTGCTTGTCCCAACTTTTTTGGGATTTGTTGGCACTGTGAAATTTTGATTCAACATATTCTTCCTTAAAAATGTTATATATATATATATATATATATATATATATATATATATATATATATATATATATATATATATATATGCATGCCATCATTGGGTTTGGGTTATCTTGCAGAAATACACTTAAATGCCTATCAGGGGTGTGTGTTCCAGCTGGCGGAAATAATATGAAAGGGGCAAATCTAGATGCTACGATTAGCCGATGCCATGGTTTAAAAAGACAGAATCCAAAGCTGTAGGTGGTTCAAAAGTAGGCTATAATGCAGAAGACACTGGGTGAAGACAGCCACAGCCGCGACACAACATGCAATGAACATAATAAAAACAATGTTTCAACACTAAACACAGGGAAGAAAGGGCTTTTAAACGTGTAAGGATAGGTCACATGACAAACCACAGCTGCACCAAATCTTCACAAATGACAACAGGGTCCAATAGGGGGTGCTGATGTACTATCCGGTAATAGAGGGTTCAACAGCAACTTTGAGTTTCAGCTCCCTCCAAAGATATTCGATTGTGTTCAGGTCTGGAGATAGACTACTCCACTCTGCAATCTTTAAATACTTCTTTCCGAGCCACAGCTTAGTTGCCCTGGTTCAATAGGGTTCAGTCATTCTGTCCCCTTTACCCACAAAGTATAATGTTTCCACCCCCATGCTTCACAATGGGGCCGTTGTACTTTTTTTCTCTCCAAACACAGCAAGTGGAGTTACATTTACATTTGCATTACATTTGGTCAGTTAGTAGATGCTTTTATCCAAGCGACTTACAAAGTGAGTACAGTTATTCACAACATCCCTGGAGAAATGAGAGTTAATGGCCTTGCTCAAGGACTTCAGTAAACTTCAGTGAACCTGGGATTTGAACCCCCAACTTTCAGATTTATAACCCAATGCCCCAACCACTGAGCTACCTTGCCCTAATAGTTAATACCAAAAAGCTTGATTTTGGTCTCATCTGACCACATTACCTTTTATTATGTCTCCTCTAAATCATCCAGATACGAACTTCAAAAGGGCCTGTACCTTTGCTTGCGTGAGCAGGGGGACATTGCGTGCCCTGCAGGATTTTAATCCATGTTTGTGTGTAGTGCGTTACTAATGGTCATCTTTGAGACTGAGGTCCCATCTCTCTTCAGGTCATTGACCATATCCTCCCATGTAGTTTTGGGCTAATTCCTGACCTTTTTTAGGATCATCCTTACCCTACAAGGTGATTTTTTACATTTAGCCACAGACTAAGGATGATTGACAGTCATCTTGTTTGTTTTTTGTTTTTTTCTAATAATTGCACCAACAGTTTTTCTCCTTCTCACTAAGCTGCTTGCCTGTTGTCCAGTAGTCTATCCCAGCCCTGAGCAGGTTTACAAGTGTGTGAACAGGTATCATTTACACAGGTTACTCGTTGATAGGTCAGCAAATATTTATTTCATTTAATCACATGCAAATTAATTATTTACAAATCATACAATGTGTTTTTTAAGATTCTCTCTCTCACAGCTGATGTGTCCCTACAATACAAATCACAGACCTCTACAATCTTTGTAAGTGGAAAATTTTGCAAAATTGTGTATTAAATACTTTTTCCCCACTGTACATACATACATTTTATTTAAAAAAAAAAAAAAAAACTCAGGAGCTTAATAATAGAAAGGACAATACTTATTATTGGCCAATTGAGAATTTTAAAATCTAAAAATCTAAATAGTTTCATACAATTCACAACATAGTCATAGACAATTAAACATTCTGTCAGAATAAGCAGAACGAGTAAACAAATATTTTTTAAACCTTGTACAAACCGGTATATAAATCTAAACAGTAATATGCTATGATTTTTTTAATATTAACAATTTAAAAAGAGCTTTTTCTTTTAGTTTTTGAGCTGCTTATAGTAATTATATGACAAAAAGGTCTAATTATCACTGACAGAAACACACACAAAAACATTTATACCAAAGTACAGTTTACCATTTTATCTTTATACTATTTACATGCAGTGAAAGAAAAAGAGATGCAAGAGGAACTTACACAGACACAGAGGGAATATGCAAACTCCACCTTTCCTGGGAAGCGAATACATGACACAGTGAATAGTGCAATAAGCAGTTATTTACATTAATTAATTAATATGTGGCCAAGGCAAGTTAAAAGGTTTAAATAATCTTCAGGATTATTTAAACCTTTTAACTTGCCTTGGCCACAAGTCATTTTTCAAACACCTTGCCAAAACAAAAAAGCCCCATTTTGAAATGAAAATCTGTCATGTGATAATTTGGTCCGATTTATTGCCGCTATATCAAAAACAATATACGGCAGACTTCAATGCTATGCTTACTATTTAGTCACATATATCAGTCGAAACACAGCAAGGAATTTGCTTACAATAGTTTATATAAATTATTTTCTTTAAATTATTAGGGAAATTGACTTTTTAATTAGCTTTCTCTAAAGGCTTTAAAGGGCCTGAGATTATCTCATGAATTCATCGATGCAGCATAATGCCAGCTTGTCAGTGTAAGCAGCTTTGTTTTATTACCCAGAGTATATTCTTACTTTAACACTAAAACCTTCAGTGTACTGACCTCAACATGAAGTCCATTTTTTATCATACAAATGAGTTAGTTATATGAACACACCCGCAGTTTCCACCAGGGAACCCTAGATTTGTTTAAAGAGATAAAAATCGTTCCATCTCCATGGCTACCCTGATGAGCCCCCAGAGAGGTCTGGGCAAAAGCAAGGTTACATGAAGAGCATAGGCAAGTATGTACTTGTTTGCTGTGACCTGCCCAGTTCTTCAAGCTTGGCTAATTTGCAAATGCAGTAATTAACTGTATATCAGTTATTCCATTGTGGAAACAAAAAAACACATAACCTTGAACCCTTAAGATTTGTCAGTTTATCAGCATAAGCATTTTGCTGCCCTTTTTGTTTGTACACATCTTAAAACCAAAGTTGTCACATCTTATATCATTCACAGTCTTTCACTTTGAGTTCTTCTTTAGGTCTGGACAACTCATCTTGTTTCTGTTTCTATATCACTATTTATCCACATTTAGACAAGCTGTTGCTATTCTTTATCCCTTTGGGGATTCTAGCTTGACAACCATAAAACACTTAATTCCCTGGAGAACACATCTCTTTGAAGCATACACAGCTTCTTTGATGGCCTGCAGGCCAGTTAATCTTTGGGTCTAATGGTCGAGAACAGGTCTTAAGCAAAAGGTAATCACAAGTACAAAAAGAAGTACTGCTTGCCTAAATCTAGAGTTAAATTCAATTGTTAATCATGTATAAAGTTAATATTTGTCTTTGTACCATGGCACTTCATGGTGGTAATTATGGGCATGTTGGACTAAACCCCAAAAGACAAAAACCCCTCCATCCAGCCATAATCTTTTGCTTAATCCTATGCTAGGGTTGCGGGAGGATTACCTATGCCCAACCAGGAAAGAATGTTTTGGGTGTTGGGCATATATATCCAGGACAGGATGTCAATCTATCACTGACATGCACACCAAACATGTACACCTTACACAAAATTAATAAAAATAAATAAGGTAAAAGGGGGGTACCTACCGATCCTGCCTTGGCACTGCTGCACTTTGCTATGAGGGGAGTCCTGACTTTTTCAAGCTTTGGAAATAAGTGCTGCTTAAGTGCTGCATGAATTTTGCTACATGCCGCCCACTCTTCCTTTTAGTGGTTGATTGTGTGGCTTATGAAGCTACTGAGTAGCAACTATATGTGCACTGCTCCCATGAACCCAGTGTGTGGCAGTGACACTGTCAGTAAAAAAAATGCCAAAAAACAGTCAGCCCAGGACACAATAATCGGACCATGTGCTGAAAATTCCCCTCGAGTGGCAGTGATAATTAACTACAGGTGCAACACCAATGAAAGAAATGTCTTGGCTGCATTTGATGGCAATCATCATAGCAGAACACAGTGCTACAATATTTGTGGCTAGAGGCTTTTGATCGGTTTATTTTAATTAAAAAGGAAATAAGCACAAAATAAATGAATCTCTTAAAATAGTTGTATAATAATAGTACATGTGTAACAGGTTGTAACGGGTGCCTAGGGCACCTGTTTCATGTTTGTTAATTTACTTTAATTAATGGTATTTAGTTTGTTTAATTATCTCTTTCCGTTGATTGGTTGTGTTGTGCACGTGATTGGTTTTCATTTGTATTTCTTTCTTTCTTTCCCTGTCCTCGGTGAACTTCGTGGTTTAAGTTTATGTTCACTCGTCGGTACCTTTGTTTTGTGGTGTTACTACACCTTTAATAAAATTCCATTTCCCTGCTACCTGCGTGCCTGGCTCCCTTCAGCGCGTTAGAACGCGACGGCTCTGCGCTTCCTATGCGGAGCAGTAAGGACGGCTCCGACACTGTGATATCAGAGTGGTATGACTCTGATGATGAGTTTATGTGGAGGTACGGGTATGAAGCGCTCCATGCTGAGGAGGGCCTCGAGCTGGTCGAGGTGTCCGATGAGGAGGCGGGCGAGTCATACCTGTATGGGCATATTTTGCCCATTCGTACCCTCCTGAACTCTGAGGAGTTCTGGACTGATAGCCCAGTCCAGTTTGTAAAGCCCCCCGTCGTGAGATCCAGACGCGGTGCGCGCCGCCGGCGCGGAGCCAAGATCGCACCGGATCGCGCCGTGTCTGGGTCGCGCTGTGAGGGGGCGGTACCGGAGTTACCGCTTGTGTCCGTTAATACGGAGGAGTGTGCCGGCAATGGGGTGAATCCGGGGCAGTCCGAGACAGAGATTGCCCTGTTCTTTGGTGTAGCGGTGGGGGTGTATCTCTACTGTGTGCAGGATGGCGATCCCGAGGTGGAGGTCCACCCAGCGTGCATGCCCGCCGAGGTCCACCCAGCGTGCGTGCCCGCCGAGGTCCACCCAGCGTGCGTGCCCGCCGAGGTCCACCCAGCGCACGCCGCCCAGTCCGTTGTCCAGGGGCCGCACGCCGCCCAGTCCGTTGTCCAGGGGCCGCACGCCGCCCAGTCCGTTGTCCAGGGGCCGCACGCCGCCCAGCCCGAGGTCCAGGGGCCGCACGCCGCCCAGCCCGAGGTCCAGGGGCCGCAATCCGCCCAGCCAGTGCACCAGTGGCACCCACCTCGTCACGCAGCCAGAGGGTGTGGCCCACTCCACACCCGCCGAGGGCGTCCGCCGGACCACGCAGCCAGAGGGCGTGGCCCACTCCACACCCGCCGAGGGCGCCCGCCGGACCACGCAGCCAGAGGGCGTGGTTCCCTCCTGATCCGCCGAGGGCGCCCGCCGGACCACGCAGCCAGAGGGCGTGGTTCCCTCCTGATCCGCCGAGGGCACCCGCCGGACCACGCAGCCAGAGGACGTGGTTCCCTCCTGATCCGCCGAGGGCGTCCACCTCGACATAAAGCCACAGGGCACATCCCAAGCCTCATCTGCAGTGGGCGTCCACCGAACTGCACTGCCAGAGGGCGTGGTTCCCTCCTGATCCGCCGAGGGCACCCGCCGGACCACGCAGCCATAGGGGCGTGGTTCCCTCCTGATCCGCCTGTGGGCGCCCGCCGGACCACGCAGCCAGAGGGCGTGGTTCCCTCCTGATCCGCCGAGGGCGCCCGCCGGACCACACAGCCAGAGGACGTGGTTCCCTCCTGATCCGCCGAGGGCGTCCACCTCGACATAAAGCCACAGGGCAGATCCCATGCCTCATCTGCAGTGGGCGTCCACCGAACTGCACTGCCAGAGGGCGGTTCCCTCACCTCGTCCGAAGAGGGCGCCCACCGAACTGCATAGCCAGTGGGCTCGAGGAGGGCGGAGGACCCCCCCCCTTCCCCCCTGGGATTTTTATTTTTATTTTTTTCCTTGGTCGCGTCCTCCCGTTGCGCGACCGTAGGGGCGGGGGTACTGTAACGGGTGCCTAGGGCACCTGTTTCATGTTTGTTAATTTACTTTAATTAATGGTATTTAGTTTGTTTAATTATCTCTTTCCGTTGATTGGTTGTGTTGTGCACGTGATTGGTTTTCATTTGTATTTATTTCCTTCTTTTCCTGTCCTCGGTGCACTTCGTGGTTTAAGTTTATGTTCACTCGTCGGTACCTTTGTTTTGTGGTGTTACTACACCTTTAATAAAATTCCATTTCCCTGCTACCTGCGTGCCTGGCTCCCTTCAGCTCCTTTCAGTTAGAAAGCGACGGCTCTGTGCTTCCTATGCGCAGCTGCTTCAATCTCTGGGTAGGCGAGTGTAACACAGGTGCCTAGGGCACTTGTTCTATGTTTGTTAATTTACTTTCATTAACGGTATTTAGTTTAGTTAATTATCTCTTTATGTTGATTGGTTGTGTTGTGCACGTGGTCGGATTTCGTTTGTATTTATTTCCTTTGTTCCCTGTCCTCCGTGCACGTCGTATTTAACCTTATGTTCACTCGTCCGGTACCTTTGTTTTGTGGTGTTCCTACACCTTTAATAAATTCCGTTTCCCTGCTACCTGCGTGCCTGGCTCCCTTCAGCGCGTTAGAGCGCTTCTAATGCGCAGCCGCTTTAATCCCTAGCTAGGCGAGTGTAACAACATGACAGAGAAAATGATTTCTAACTGCTTAACCATTTGATCAGTGGTTCTCAAACTGTGGTACTCGTACCATTGGTGGTACGCAAAGTAGCACAATGGTATGGATATATAATACATTATTTTCCCTATGTATTTTATAAACTGCATTCTGTATTTGTTTGTGTGAGGGTTGGGAGTGCTAGGCCACTCCCCCCTGTTTACTAGGGGGGAGTGGCTCTCAGTCAGCGTTTCGCCCCTCTCCATCAGCGTTCCGCCGCTCTCCGTCAGCGTTCCGCCGCTCTGCGCCGTCCGCAAATCGCTCTGCGAGCCACCCCGCGAAATGCTTCGCTCCGCCAGTCATATGCTGTGCACCACGAGCGAACCACTCCGCGAGGCCCACGTCCCGCTCTACTCTGAGCACGAGTCGCTTTTCATGCTACCCGATCCGTGCCGTGCCGCCAGTGATCCGCGCCGCAGCACCTGCACGCCTGGCAGGGTTCGGGGAATGGTTTTGAGCTACGGGTTACGGTCTGCGTCGGTCGCGTCCCGTCACGTAGGGTGCTCGGGTCCAGCCTCGGTGTGTCCCGTCTGGGTAGACCGGGACTTAGCGTTATGTGGTGTTTCCGTGGTACTGGTCCTCTCTTTTTGTGTCCAGAAGGCGGAGAGGACTCAGGCTGAGAGAGAGGGCAAGGTGTCCGGCGTATATCAAGGGGTTCAGTCCAGTGGTCCGATGGGGAAGTAATGGTCGTCCAACCGTGGACCGTGTATCACCCGCTCTGGACCGTGGGTCGCCCGCGCTGGACTGTTTTCCCCTTGTTCAGGATCACCTATTTCCCGCTCAGGACAATGTGCCCTCCGCTCTGGACTGTTTGCCCGCCGCGAAGGAGATGCGTGACTCGTTTCCGGACACCCAGCTTAAAAACAAGGACTGTGAGCGTTCGCGTCCACTCGGGTCATCTCTGCGGTCGCGTCTACCCTGGTTGCCCCTGCAGTCGCGCTCCCGCCTGCGACGGTGTCCGCGTTATCCTCTCCAGCATCTGAGTCCGCGGGAGTCTCTCCGGCGCCTGAGCCCGCAGGTATCGCCCCGAAACGGCCACGCCGCCTCAGCGCCCCAAAAGGGCTACGTCGCCACCGCGTCCTCAAGGGGTCACATCGCCCCCACGCTCTCAAAGGGTCACGTCGCCTCCGCACCCTTAATAGGCCAGGTCGCCTCAGTGCTATTAAGGGGTCAAATTGCCCCCGCGCTCTCAAAGAGTCTCGTCGCCTCGGCGCTATCAAGGGGTCAAGTCGCTCCCGCGCTCTCAAAGCGTCACGTCGCCCCCGTGTCCTCAAGGGGTCACGTCGCCTCTGCGCTCTTAAAGGGTCACGTCGCCTCCGCACCCTTAATAGGCCAGGTTGCCTCTGCGCTAACAAGGGGTCACATCGTCCCCACGCTCATAACAAGCTACGTTGCTCCAGCGCTCTCAGAAGGCCACGCCGCCTTCGCGCCCTCTGCAGGCCTTATCGCTGTCACGTCCTCATAGGGCCCCGGAGGGACCCGGGCCCCCCTTGTTTTGTTTTTTTTTCCCCGGATGGCCATACCCCCCTGGTTGTTTTGGGGGGGCGATATATCAGGGTTGGGAGTGCTAGGCCACTCCCCCCTGTTTACTAACTTTGGTTTTTGGCCGTTCGGGGTTTCATAGGTAGGGCCCATCACCGAGAGCTGGGATTGGGTCCTACCTAGTCACATGCGGCTGCTGACTAGACTTAAAGAATGCATGCTTCCTGAGTCAGCAGGCCAGCATTACTAATGTTACTTTTGGTTGTGTTCGTGCTATGTCTTTGTTCGCCGTCGCGTTGGCGTGTCGACTCGGTTCAGTTTTGGTTGAGTGTTTCATTTATTAAACCGCTGCCTACCTCTGCTGCCTACCTGGTCACCTGGCTCGCTCATTCCTACCGCTGGCACTCCGCCCCTGCATGGCACCGCGCTGCGCCGCCTTTGGACGGAAGAGCAGTGTTTATTTTGAAAAACAGACTAGATTACATCACTGAAGTCCAGTTTATTAGTGAGTTTGCTTTCAGTAAACACATTCATGAATCAAACCTTATTTTACTATTATTGGATGTTTGTACTGTTTTACTTTTAATAAAAGCAATGAGGCGCTCAAGGTTGTCTACTATTGTGATTAAATCACTGGAAAGAGATGCATCGGCACTCGGCATTGCACCTAACACAACCTCTTTTCTGTAATTTATTTAGATTATAAACACCCTCTTGAACCTTATTGCTTTGATAAACACTTACACCTAATTATTGTTTGCCATATGTTGTTCCATGATAAAAAAACATAGGTGGAACTTGAATCTTTTGGTTTGCTAATGGGTGCTACTTTGTCTACAAAGTTTAAAAAGCACTGATCTAAGCCTTCCTTACAAACGATGAACAAAAAATAATAAGCTAATAATGCCTTAAACAATGGTAAACATGAATTGTAAAATGTTAAACTGTATGTAATGGTGTAATGGTGAATTGTATGTACTCTGAAAGATTTATGAAATGGTTTCAAAAGGATAACGTCAACTTTAACAAAGTTATAAGCCTATTTGGTTGATTTTGTTGTGTATAAATATGAATATGTGGATAGGATAAAATTTATAACACTTGTCATAAGCCTTTGTTAACTTTGTCATAACTGTTTATAAAAGCGTATAAGCTCTCTTTACAGGGATAAAGTAAAGAGTTATAATTATTTACATTTTTGAAGTACATAATGACTTATAAGAGCTTATAAATGCTCTTTAACAGTGTAGCCAAATAAGTAAGAATGTTCTAACATCCAAAGAATCAAAAGTTTAAATAAGTTTATATTATAATGCATTATGTCACTTTGTGTTATAAAGTATTATGTCAAATTGTTATAACAATTTATGACTATTAAAGTGTGTGTGGGCTAAGCAATCAACTAAGGAATTAAAATAAAACCCACTCACAATTACCCACACACATACATACATTCACACACACTTTAATAGTATAATAGACTTTTTAGATACCATCTTGACTTATTCTGTTTTACAATATTTTTTTTAAATCTCCACTAAGCACTTAACACATTTACACTATAGTTGGTCAATATGATATGTACTATTAAAAAAATGTTTTGTATTGAATTAAAAACTCTACCAATGAATCCAGTAGTCATAATGCATTATAAGTGCTTTTATAAAGCTTTATAAAAAATTCATCATGCTTTACATTTGTCATAATCCTCTGTTAATGTAAATGTAATGTTTGTAATCCCAGTCATAATATGTTAATAACAATATGACTGTAACAGGTGCCTAGGGCACCTGTTCTTCTGTTGTTCTGTTCTTTATTTTGAGTTAATAACTTTCATTGATGGTCGTTAGTTAAGTTAATTAACTCTTTCTTTTCATTGGTTTAGTTTTGTGCACGTGGTCGGGTGTCTATGTATTTATTTCCTGTGTTCCCCTTCCTCAGGGCACGTCGAAGTTTTATCTTTGCTCGTGGTTGTACCTCATGTTTTTTGGTGTCCCAACACCTTTAATAAAAATCTGTGATTCTGCTACATGCGTGCCTGGCTCCCTTCTGCGCGTTATGGCGCTGTGGCTCTGCGCCTCATCTGCGCAGCCGCTTTTAGGTCGAGGTAACCGAGCGTGACAATGACAGTCTTTATAGTCTTTATAACACAAATTGTTACAAAGCATTAAAATATAATATAATTGTTGGATTCTTTCTTAATAATGTTTTATAAATTATTACGTATTAGTATTCATGCAGTCTCCTTTATAGAGGTAATAATTGACAACACTTTACCTATTGCCAGTATAGAGAGCTTATCAGCTTTCAAAAATAATACATAGCACCTGTTTAAACATTTAAATTACACATTTTATAATGCATTATGTTGTTTTAATCACACTAAATCACAGGAAAGAGGTGTTATGATGCACAACTTGATTTTGTTAATTGATATTGTGATTTATTCACAACCTTTGAACCTTGAGTGCCTTTTTGCTTTTATAAAATGGTTACAAAATAATTCACACAATTATTAAAAAACATGGTTTGATTCATAAATGTGGTTTTTAAAAGCAAAATCATTGATAAACTGGTCTCAATTTAAACGTAATCTAGTCGAACTCTGATAACTGAGTAACAGGATTCCAGTTTATCTAACGATAAAATAATGCCATCTACTGGGCAAATTACAAAACACAGTTTATAAAAAACAACGCTGAATTACTGCTCATCAGGAATCGGCTCACTGTTTATATTAAACTGCATTTTATATTTTAAATAATGTATTGCATATCACACATACAAATGATACAAATGTGAAGCGGTCAGAATTGTGCATAGAGGTGTGTCAATAATATCATGGCTGGACAAACAGCTCAGCCAATCAGATTTAATGACTATAACTTCCTGGTTTATAAAATGCCTTATGGTGTCATGCTCTGATCTGAGAAGGACACAGATGGGGCTGGTAAAGCAGTAAGGGTTTAATAAACCAAATATATAAACACACAGCACCTCCAAAACACCTTTAGGAGCAACAGAAATAGTATGGCCGTACACTTACGAACGCCCCCTCAAACATAAATGGGTGGTAGCGAGAACAAATGGACTGGATGGAGATCGCAGGTCTGTGATCTGTCTATTAGGATGCAGGTGCCACAGGCAAGAATGGGAAACAGTCTATAATGGCAGAATTGAACTTTGAGTTTACTACCATGAACATAATACATAACATGAAAGGCATTAAATACCCTATAAAGAGGGTGGAAACCCAATGATGGAATACCAGAAACACCCAAATTTAATATTCCGGTGACACCCCACGGGCCGATCTGACTGCTGGTGTGACATGCTCTTATTTTTTTGGCACAAGCAGGTCAACAAGCAGGTACATGGATTGATGATTTTAACAGTGTTGCAGTTCTATTCAGAAAAGCATCACATTTAATAAGTGCACCATCCACATGTCATATTTTCTTTGTAATAGTAATTGTACTATTGTAATCGTAATCATATTGCGATTGTATTTTTTGTGTATGTGTTAATGTAATCCTTCCGTTATAACAAAGAAACAAGAAGAACAAGACAGTGGAACTACTAGATCAGATACAGCCATTAATCGTTTACAAACTTTGATAGCAGTTATGGTATTTAAACAGAAGGTGTCTGGCTAAAATTCCCTGCTTTCTACACATTACTGCAAAAGAACAGACTGGTACCTCTACAAAAGCTGGTGTTGCTGACTAAGTCCCTGATGATGAACTGAATTTTATGGAGGTCACACTCACCCAGAAGCATGCAGAGGGTTATCATTGGAAGCAGATGTGACCCGTTCCCTGAGCCACTTGCTCACACAGGCTCTTAACTCTATTTTTAGTATTCTCCAGACAGTCTGCACCTCATGGCTGCTGTTGTCGACTCCTTGTACCATGATAAAACCATGAGCTTTGGGAATGAAATTGCCTGACAGGAGGTGAAGCTGCAGTAAAGGAAATTTTGCAGAATATGGTTTTTAGCCATATCGCTGTCTTTAGTTCTCAGATTCTACAAACTGAACACTCCAAGCTTAAAATGTGGGCACTTTAAAAGATGGACACTGACAATGGAATTTACTGTGTCAAGTTAAATGTACCTGGAATGGGGTCAACCCGAGATAGGGGCCCATGTTCGGTATGTTCTTAAATAAAATTTATATTTAGTTGACTACCTTGAAATCTGGAATGCACAATGGTGCAACCTGTTATTACTTGCTTTAAAGCAAGAAAGTATTGGGATCTAGGATTTTGTGGTGGAAAAAACATCTTTTCAATGAGATGTTTGTATTTTCCTTCAGAGGCTGTGTAAGTTTTTAACAAGTACTCTAGTTTTCCATCCATCCATTATCTTCCGCTTGTCCGGGGTTCGGGTCGCGAGGGCAGCAACCGAAGTAGGAAGACCCAGACCTCTCTCGCCCCAGCCACCTCCACCAGCTCGACTGGGGGAACCCCGAGGCGTTCCCAGACCAGCTGAGAGATATAATCCCTCCAGCGTGTCCTGGGTCTTCCCCGGGGTCTCCTCTCAGCTGGACTTGCCCGGAACAGCTCCCTAGGACGGCGCTCAGGAGGCATCCTTACCAGATGCCCGAACCACCCCAACTGGCTCCTTTCGACGCGGAGGAGTAGCGGCTCCACTCTGAGTCTCTCCCGGATGACCGAGCTTCTCACCATATCTTTAAGGGAGAGCCCAGCCACCCTGCGGAGAAAACCCATTTCGGCCACTTGTATTCGCGATCTTGCTCTTTCGGTCATTACCCAAAGCTCATGACCATAGGTGAGGGTTGGAACGTAGATTGACTGGTAAATCGAGAGCCTTACCTTGTGGCTCAGCTCCTTCTTTACCACAACAGACAAGTATAGGGTCTGCATCACTGCTGACTCACGCTGATCCGTCTGTCAATCTCACGCTCCATCTTACCATCACTCGTGTACAAGACCCCGAGATACTTAAACTCCTCTGATTCCTGACCCAGAGAGGACTCTCTACCCTTTTCCGACTGAGAACCATGGCCTCAGATTTGGAGGTGCTGATTTTCATCCCGGCCCACTTCACACTCGGCTGCAAACCCATCCAGTAAGAGCTGAAGTTCGCAGCCTGATGATGCTAACAGGACCACATCATCTGCAAACAGCAGTGATGTGATCCTCAGATCACCAACCCGGACACCCTCCATCCCCTGGCTGCACCTAGAAATTCTTTTCATATAAATTATGAACAGAAGCGGTGACAAAGGACGGCCCTGACGGAGTCCAACCCTCACTGGAAACAAGTCCGACTTACTGTCGGCCATGCGAACCAAGCTCCTGCTTCACAAATACAGGGACTGAATGGCCCGTAGTAAGGATCCATGTACCCCATACTCACGAAGCACCTCCCACAAAATACCTCAAAGGACACAGTTGAAAGCCTTCTGCAGATCTACAAAGCACATGTAGACTGGTTGAGCATACTCCCATGAACCCTCAAGGATCCTGGATATAGTGAAGAGCTGGTCCAGTGTTCCACAACCAGGACGAAAATTACACTGCTCCTCCTGGATCCGAGGTTTGACTATCAGTCGGACTCTCTTCTCCAGTACCCCTGCATAGACTTTGCCGGGGAGGCTGAGGAGTGTAATTCCCTTGTAATTGGAACACACCCTCCAGTCCCCCTTTTTAAAAAGAGGCACCACCACCCCCGTCTGCCAGTCCAGAGGCACTGCCCCTGATGACCATGCAATGTTGAAGAGGCATGTCAGCCAAGACTACTCCACAACATCCAGCGCTTTGAGGAACTCCGGGCGGATCTCATCCACCCCAGAAGCCCTGCCAAGGAGCCCTCTGACTACCTTAGCGACTTCAGCCACAGTGATTGACAAGCCTCCTCCTGGGTCCTCTGACTCTGCCTCCTTCCGGAGGGCATATTGGTGGGATTGAGAAGGTCCTTGAAGTATTCCTTCCACCGCCTAATAACGTCCCCAGTCGAAGTCAACAGTGCACCCCCTCCACTATATACTGTGTTGGTGGCACACTGCTTTCCCCTCCTGAGTTGCCTGACAGTTTGACAGAATCTTCTAGGAGCCGACCGAAAGTCACTTTCCAAGGTCTCACCGAACTCCTCCCACACCCGGGTTTTTGCCTCCGCGACGCACGAAGCCACAAATCGCTTGGCCTGTCGGTACCGGTCAGCTGCTTCTGACCACCACCTTGTTCGAGGGTTACTGCCACGACAGGCACCAACTACCTTTCGACCACAGCTCCTATCCGCCACCTCAACAACGGAGGAATGGAGCATGGCCCATTCAGGCTCAATGTCCCCCACCTTCCCCGAAATGAGGTTGAAGCTCTGACGGAGGTGAGAGTTGAACAGCCGTCTGACGGGTTCTTCTGCCAGACGTTCCCAGCAAACCCTCACTATACGTTTAGGTCTGCCTGGTCTGACCGGCATCTTCCCCAGCCATCTGATCCAACTCACCAGCTGGTGGTGATCAGTTGACAGCTCAGCTCCTCTCTTCACCCGAGTGTCCAAGACACATGGCCGCAAGTCAAATGACACAACTACAAAGTCGATCATTGAACTGCGGCCTATGGTGTCCTGGCGCCATGTGCACTTATGGACACCCTTGTGCTCAAACATGGTGTTTGTGATGGACAAACCGTAATTTGAAGAGACAGAAGTCCAACAACTGAACACCATTCGGGTTCAGATCAGAAAGGCTGTTCCTCCAAATCACACCTCTCCAGGTCTCACTGTCATTGCCCACGTGAGCGTTGAAGTCCACCAGTAGGACTACAGAGTCTCCAGAGTCTCACCTCTAGTACCCCCCCCCCCCCCCCCACACACAGACTCCAAGAAGTCTGGGTACTCTAAACTGCCATTCGGTGTATAAGCGCAGACAACAGTCAGTACCCGTTCCCCAACCCGAAGGCGTAGGGACGCTACCATCTTGTCCACCGGAGGAAACTTGCACGCTTCAAGCCGGGGGGCCACGAGAAAGCCCACACCTGCCCGATGCCTCTCGCCATGGGCAAGAGTCCAGCCCCTCTCAAGGAGATTGGACCCAGAACCCGAGTTTTGTTACAGAAAAACAAACAACAACAAAAAAAAAAAAATAATAATAATAATAATAATAATAATGTGAGGACGACATGGTGGTGTAGTGGATAGCACTTCCTCATCCACGTTTTAATCTTGAAGTTTCCATGTTCTTCCCGTGTCCGAGTGGTTTTTGGGTTTTCTCTCCTGGATGGGCATAGGGAACCCTACCGCGACCCTAATAGAGGATAAAGCGGGAGATAATCAATGAATGAATGAATGAATGATCTAGTAGATCTTTTCCAGTTTTATTGAAACAAAAAAAGGTTTTTATTGTAAATTTTTCAAAACTTTAAACCTTTTACCCACTTACTGTTACTTCCACCCTTAAAACTATGTTTTAAAACAGCATAATTTAGAATTATATCTTATTGACTCCAGAGCAATATTTTTAAAAACAAACAATATTTTCTAAAAATGTTTATTTCAGCCTTTTAAATTAATGTTTAATTGCATTAAACATTAATGCAATAATTTAGAAGTTATTTGGTTTCATTTGAGCTTAAGTTACATGGAATTTACATAAAATCAGTCATTTTTCACTGTGCTTGACAGATGGTATGAGGTGTGCTAATATGTGTTTGTTTTTTGCCAAAAGTTATTGAATTACAGCCAAACTACTCGATTTGACTGGAATTTAGTTGTTTTTTTTTGTTTGGGTGCAACTTTGTAAATTATGTCATTGTAAAAAAGAACATGCTTTATGCTTTTCCAAACAAACCATATTTATTCAGTGTTTTTTCTAACTGTACTGTAATGAACTTAAACTTTGAGAAATAGCTCTTGGAATTTTTAAGATTTGAGATGCCTGACCTTGAATTACATTTTCCTGGATGTACACTCCTGCCAAGCTGTCAACAGTTTTGACTGTTTTTCACTTTTAATGATCTTTATGACTGTGGAATGATGATCTTTAAATTGTTTGGAAATGGTCTATGGTTCTTCCAGATTGGTGAACTGAAGTTTATCTAAGATCATTGCTGTTATCACACACCTGAATGCTCCAGACCAACTAAATGCCTAAGCCTCAGATTGTTTACTATGTCCTATAAAGATGATCCTTTTATGTTTCAATTAAGAAAAATACTTAAATCTGCAAATTGTCAATACACTTTTAAGGAAATGTAGTGATTAAATTCATTAGTATAGTTCTTTGTTTAATTTTCCCCGCTCTGTGTTGAGTAGAGGCATTAATTATACACAGCATATTAGTATTGGTCATGTGAGATCTGTGAAGATTTCAACACAACAAAACCTTCTGTTCTATTCAAACCAAGAATGGAAGTATTTTCAAATGGGAGAGAAAAAGGAAAAAGGGATGTGACCTTTTTTCTATCACAGGTGACATCATACTCTGACACATAGCTTTTGAACCTCTCATTCCAAAATTACAATTATTGATTTGTAGCTTCTTTGCTCTTAGTGCACTCACTTTTATTAGTGTGCTAATATTTTACAAAGGTTAATTAGACAGGCCTTTAGGTTTATATTTGTAGGAATGTTAAATTTTTTAGCTTCTGTATTTGTTTTATTTCAGATATTTGTTTATCTTTGCTTCTGTATATTAGAATTTTTTCTGTTTGTCTTTAGCTGGTGCGGCAGGGTGGCTTAGTGGTTAGCACGTTCGCCCTTCAGTGCCGGGGATTCAGGTTCGAATCACAATCTGGGTGGATGTTTTTCCTGTGTCTGCATGGTAGAAAAGTTCTATCCTAGATGGGCATTCATGAATTAATGAATGTCTTTATCTGTTTGTTGCCATGATCTTTGTTTTTGCCTCTGTCTTACTTTTGTCCGTAGTTCTCTGCTTGGCTATCTTTTTGTTCATTATCGGTCTTTGTTTTACTTTGACTTTCATTTTAACCTGCTAGTCATTGCCTTTATCAGATTCTTTTTGTTTTTGTCTGTCTCTCTAATTGCTTTTTTGTTCCTTTCTGCCTTCGTCTATCTTAATTTTTTTCTGTTACCACCTAGCTGTCAGTCATATTGCGCTCTGTTGAATTTTTTTTTTCTCAGGATTATTCTGTTGTTCTCATTTTCTCTTTGCTCTCTGTCTCTCTATTATATGTCTTTTTTGTCTGAGTTTCTCTTTTTCGTGGGGTTTGCCTCTCACTGTCTCATTACTTTATGCTTATATCGGCCTTGTTCTCTCAGTTTTATTTTTAACGTTGATTATTACTTTTTTTCCTGTCTAGCTCATTGTTCTCTTTTATTCTCTTCCTTTCCGTCTTATTTCTCACTATTTTGTCTATTTGTCTTGTGTCTTTGCCTTTTCCTTTTTGTTGTTCCTGCTAATTTTAATCAATCTCTCCACCTGTCTCATTGCTGTTAATGTTGATGTTATTCTGTCTGGCCAGCTGTCATATTGCCTGCCAGAGCACATTTGATACATTTGCATCTGTTTTTTTACATTATTGCAGATTTTTTAAAACATGGCAGGGTCATAACCTTCTGTGAGTCATTGGTTTGCCTTTGCTTATTCTGTAACTAAGCAACTAACTGTAGCAGTTTGTGTTTAAACTGTTATATGCATGTCCTGTGTATATAAATTGTCATGTGATGTGCATTCCCAAGTGGTTTAGACTAGGTGTAGCTTAAAACAGAGCTCAAATCCCTATCTGGAAGCAGTACTAGTGTATAGTCATATCTGTTGTGGTGCTGGTGGGGGAAGAGGGAAGTAGGATGGTATATGAAGGTCAATATATGATGTCTTATTCAATTCCATACAAATAACAATTATAGACTTGACAGAAAGCCTTGCATCATTAGCAGATTAATTACTCTTGATCACAGTAATCTCAGATGAAACCTGACCGAAATAACACATTGAGATAGGACACATACCCAAGGGAAATCTCACCTTCATTAGCTTTTTAAGGCTTGATCTATAGAGCATGTGGATGTGTGTGAGTCCAAATGACAATGATACGTCTAAATGATATGTCTAAAGATGTATAGATGAGTGCACAGACCTGCAAAATAGATGCAAATTGTTTGTTTGCTTTTTTGCTTTTTATTAACAATTAATTGTACAATTGATTTGCGGCATTTGTGGGGAATTCTGATTATACAAACTGGAATGAAACAGCCCTCCATTTTCTCCGTTTTCCTCCCACAGTCCAAAAATTTGGATTAAGGTCAATTGAATTCTCCAAATTACCTCATATAGAGTGTGTCTGTGTGAGTGTGTGCCCAGCGATAGATTAGCGCACTGTCCTGGGTCCCACTCAAAACGTTCTCTCCTGGTTGGGCATGGGGAACCCCCCCGCGACCCTAGCAGAGGGTAGAGCGGAAGATAATAGATGGATGGATGGACCGAATGAAACAGCTGGATTTCTTGCAGACTGTAATTACTTGTCTGTACCAGTATGCATGACCTTATAGTCCTGTCACCAATTTGCCACTGTTCCTATATGTGTCCTTTTTAGTAAACATTGCTGAAAATATTTTGGGGCTATAATAGAGCTATAATATTTTGTCTGGATGTGAGTAAAATCTATAAAAACAAGGGAGTAAAATCTATAAAAGAGAACAGATCTATAGATTAAGGGTTTATAATACATAACTCTCATGGGGTGGAAGAAATGAGGACTGGAAACAGGATTGCACTGCCACAGGAACAGCTTTATTGTTGACACAAACATGCCTACACGCACCCATACACACATACTTTACTAATAAACCCGCATGTAGACGTGCTGTGTCCACCAGTCCAGTAGCGTTTCGATGGGAACTCTCTCCCCGCGGCTTATAAGAAAACATGGTCAATCAGACAGAGCCGCATCAGGTGCGCTTATCAATCTCACTGATCAGCGCGTTGGCTCCGCCTCTCCTCCCCTTAAGCACCACCTTCACAGTAACTTAATAGATAACAGTTAAATGCCAAGAGACATAGATGCATTAAGTGTGGATTATTTGAAAGGCTATATATTACTTTCCATCTTGCACTATGCATCAGTTTAAATGAAATTCAGACATGTTAAATTGAGATGAGGTTATTAACATAGCTTTATTAGTAATGTGCTTTATTCTAACCCTACAATAAAACCGCACCATGCTTTTGTTTTATAGTTCGTTTATTATGTTGATTTCAATAAAACTTTTTTGTGGTTCTATCTCATTTGTTTGGGTCCTACATGCCCACATTTCATTGTCAAGTCAACCAATGATGTACAAAATAATCCAAAGTTCCAATGAGCGCTAATGTGTTATGGTCAAACTGGAGGTCATTTCAAAATAGTGTTATTTCTGTAATCTGGATTTGTTTTGGACCTTTACTGTCGTTAATGCTAGGAGTTAGAGTTTTTAATGCAAGTTGCAATACCACACACCATACACAATACAGAGTCCATCAACACAACATTCTAAGATAAGCAATTGTTTGTGCTATATTGACATTACCTTTTTCAGAATTTTTTTCCATTAGGTGAGATCACTAACCTTCTTGCCTGGCAAATTCACTAAACCTGGGTAATATAGATTTTGTGCAGAGTAGCAGAGTTCTGCTCAACCGTTAAATGACCTTCTCCAAATTAACACCCTTAATACTCTATAATAAGTTAATGAAAAGTTAATTTAGAATGCATTATGCTACTTTGTGTTATGTTGTCTTACAACACTTTATGTGTTTAGTTATGTACATCAATAGACATCTATATGTATAATTAAAGTATTATGAAGCACTACAAATACTTTAAAAAAAGCATTATAAATGTGTTTAATAATGCATTATTAATACCGGATTTATGTAAAGTGTTACCCAAATTTCTAATCGGGTAGAATCTGGTTTACTGAAAGTGCCGTTATTATTAGACAAACACAGCTGGAATGATCACTCAATTGTAAAATAAAAAAAATAAAAAAATCACCACACTGGGACTGTTGAGTGGTTTATGAACCATATAGAACAAAGATTGTCCACAACCATTTTCAAGTTGCAAACTGTTTAAGAACCAGAATCAGCACAAAGCACAAGTAGGGGGCCTCATAAGTGGCCTTTGCATGGTTGAGAAGCTGCAACACATCTGCTATATCTGGGAGCATAAATTGGTCTATGATGAACATCAGCTTATCATATATATAATATAACCTTCACACACAATGTGTGTGTATTTTATGTCTATGCCCATGTTTTATGTTAAGTATTATGTTAAGAGTTGGTAAGAGTTATTAAGAGTTTTATAATTATTCCTGTACTTGCATCTTTCAAGATGCCTGTCGAATATAATGGCATTAATCAATTTTACTTAAAATTAAAAACAAAACATTTTTAAAAATAACATCTTTTTTAACATACTATTAAACATTGAAATAGATCAGACAACATTACTTACGCCTTACAGTAAAATGGTTCAATCCTTTGCAGTCAAGATCCATTCTTTGTGAAGTTTGCATGTGCTCCCATGTCTGCACAAACTCCCTCTGGGTTTTCTGTTTTTCTCTTAACAGGTCAAACCCTTATTACCTGGAGTGATATAATAAATATCCAAGATGTGAATGTGTTTTTTGTGTGTCAGTACATTGCCTCTGACCTGTCCAGTGTCTATGGTGTTTCCTCAAAATGTGGAACCGTATTATTGCAAATTTTCATTTATTTATTATCTTAATCCTCTATTAGGGTGGCTAAGGGGTTTCCCAGGCCCATCCAGGGGAGAATGTTTCAGGCGCTGGGCAGATACACCCAGAACAGGGTGCCAATCTATCGCTGGGTACACACTCACACACAGACACACTCACATGGACACACAGACTATATAGGGGTAATTTTGTCAATTTATCCTGAATCCATATTTTTGGACTGTGGGCAGAAAACGGAGAACCTCGGAGGAAACCCAAGCAGACACGGGGAGAACATGGAAACTCCGCCCAGATTGGGATTCTAACTCCAATTCTAGTTCTAATTCTAATCTCCATCGCTGAGAGGTGAACATGCTAATCTCTAAACCATCGTGCTGCCCCATCGAAAATTTTGGATTAAACCAAAACTGCGGCACGGTGGCTTAGTGGTTAGCACGTTCGCCTCTCAGCGCTAGGGATTCCCGGTTCGAATCCCCATCTGGGTGGAGTTTCCATGTTCTCCCCGTGTCTGCGTGGGTTTCCTCCGGGTTCTCCGGTTTCCTCCCACAGTCCAAAAACATGGATCAAGTTAATTGAATTCTCAAAATTGCCCCGTTTATAGTGTGACTGTGTGAGTGAGTGTGTGCCCAGCGATGGATTGGCGCCCTCCCCCCCCCCCCCCCCCCCCCCCCCCCCCCCCCCCCCCCCCCCCCCCCCCCCCCCCCCCCCCCCCCCCCCCCCCCCCCCCCCCCCCCCCCCCCCCCCCCCGTATCTGCCCAGCGCCCGAGATGTTCTCCCCTGGATGGGCATGGGGAACCCCACCGCGACCCTAATAGAGGATAAGCGGAAGATAATGAATGAATGAATGAATAAACCAAAACTATAAAACTGTATGTAAATAATGTATTACAAATATCATTTATAAATCAATTTATGCATGAAAATGTGTTTTGTGGAGTTCCATGAGATTTGTTCTAGTCTTTTTATTAATGCTACAGTTACAAAGTAGAACCCTATTTCTCAGAACTTATTACTGTACAATAATATTTTAGTGGATTCATATATCTTAAAAAGTGATTAGTGAACATATATAACAACATTTATTCATTCATTATCTTCCGCTTTATCCTATATTAGGGTCGCGGGGGGGTTCCCCATGCCCATCCAGGGGATAACGTCTCGGGCGCTGGGCAGATACAACCGGGAATCCCTAGCGCTGAGAGGCTAACGCTGACGTGCTAACCACTAAGCCACCGTTCCACCCTATATAACAACAATTACACATATTTTACTGAAGATGATTATTCTATTGTATTTGTGCTTATTAGATGTACTAATTGCTACATTAATAATTAAATGTATTAATAGCTACAGTAATAGTTCCGTACATTGTGTGGCCTTGTTTCAGACTGAAAAACATTCTCTAACCTGGGCATGTCTTTTTCATAGTCCATTAAACATGCTCAGTCACCTGTTTCCAGGGCAACCCATAGCTGGCATGATGCTGCTGTTTGAATGAGTTGCCTGGTGACGGTACCATCTCTGACCAGCCTGGAAGGAGCTGCTGATAAATCTTCCTGTATTATGTTAAGAATATTAAATATGTTGTATAATGATTTACTTGTATACTTGCCATTTCCATATTCCTATACTGTATTTATCTGAATCATTAAATTTTCTTTGAATGTATTACAAATGAGCTGTAAATATTTGTGCAGCATTAAAGCAGATTCCCATTACTGGAATGAATTGCAGAAGAAAAGACATGATACAAGTGTTTTGGGCCTAACAATCTTGCACAAAGGCGCAGGGGTGAAATTTGGCACAAAACTAGCAGTGTCCTTATTTTAAGAAAGGACTGAATAAAACACAGCTTTGTTAATTAATTTTATTTTTTAAGTAATAATCACTTTACTGTACAGCTAGCAATTTAGCCATTGTTATTTTTTATCATTATTATTATTAAAGTGGATTGGCATTAGGCCAATGTTAGGGATTCCTGGTTCATCTGGGTGGAGTTTCCATGTTCTCCCCATGTCTGTGTGGGTTACATCCCAGTCCAAAAACATGGATCAAGTCAATTGAATTCTCCAAATTGCCCCATATAGAGTGTGTTTGTGTGCGTGTATGTGTGTGAGTGAGTGTGTGCCCAGTGATAAAATGGTGCCCTGTCGTGGGTGTATCTGCCCAGCGCCCGAAACGTTCTCCCCTGGATGGGCATGGGGAACCCCCCCGCGACCCTAATAGAGGATAAAGCGGAAGATAATGAATGAATATATATGGGGCAATTTGGAGAACTCAATTGACTTATTCTATGTTTTTGGACTGTGGGAGGAAAGTGGAGAACCCGGAGGAAACCTACGCAGACACGGGGAGAACATGGAAACTCCACCCAGATGGGGATTCGAACCGGGAATCCCTAGTGCTGAGAGGCAAACGTGCTAACCACTAAGCCACCGTGCCATCAGTCAGAAATGTTAAGAAAGGTATTTAGTGATTGATTAGTCTCATACTGTTTTATTGCGTAACAGTTATTAACTAAGCCAAAAAGCTTTGTAAAATTTAAAGGCAGTAGCCCATTTGTTTTATTACACAGTGTAATTCAAGCCATGTAGTAAACAGGGCACTTACACATTTGTATCATTCTGCACTGAGCCATATAATTATTTTATCAAAATCTCTCTGGGTGAAAAAAATATAATAGGAAGCATAAATATAATTTTGATTTTGATAAGGTACTCATAATATATGGTGAGTGTCCCTTATATTTTCACAGCTTCTATACATCCACACACATCTGTTTCCTCTGAAATTTTATAGCAATAACTTAATATAAGTCTAATCATTTTTTTTTAAAAGTTGCATAAAAGCCTTTGTGTAAAAGCATCGTATACTTCATGTGCTATCCAAGGTATTGTTAAATTCTATGTTTGGGGCATAAGATGTGCATATGTAAAGAGGTATTTGTGCTCACATTTACCACCATATCATGTACATTATAACTAGCAAACACTTTCTGTAAATAAATTGATTAATTAAATTATGGTTAATTCAATTAAAATTATGGTTATGATTAATAGTAAAGACAACATACCCAAAATGAAGTATTGTAGTTGGGACATTATAAAATGATATAGATAGTTTTGACATTGCAAGTTCTCAGTACATGTTACTGAAGTGTTTTCATTCCATCATTCTCTAATTAGGGTCAATTAAAGTTGCTGGGGATTAACAAAATTGTTATATACAGTAACATTCTGAACCTGCCAGATTAACCTCTGCACATCATCTTGTAAATAATTCAGAATTAAAAATACCAATTATTGCAGTTTTGCAAATGGAATTTTAATTAATTGCATGGCTAGGTGCTTGATGTTATTTATTCATGCCATTTGAACTGAATGGGGTTTACCCAATAATAGGTGCTGCAATTGGGTGGCTCACTGACTTGTGTCATCCTCAAGCTTCACAGCCCCTTGAAACAGTGACAGGTTCACCTCAGCAACATCTTTCAGGCCAATCTTTGCCAGGGAGTAAGCTAGACTATCATACTTGCAATACCTGCTGTTCTTCTGCCTATGCATCCTACAAGCACCAGGATCTGTTCCTGTTGGTTGGTGCATAATCAAAAATAAACAGAATACAATATACAATAACAGTATTCTACATTAAAAAAAACTGCTATATTGTGTACTGTGTTGTTGAATTAGCAATAGCAAAATATACAGCAAAAGTTAACCCACAATGTTTTGTCCAACATTTGGCCAGATTAGCAAAGCAGTTTTAAACAATTTTTCAAAAATATGATGTCAGCATTGCACTGCTGGTTCCAGTTAATGTGTGCTTAAACTGATTTTATCAATTTATTTCAAATTATTTTATCATTTTACTTAATTTATAATTTATTTTTACAGTGCTTTCGGTTAGTAGTCTTATTACCTTAAGCAGTGCCTCCATTTTTGTACATGAAGCAAGTTGCTGATTAAGCACTGACCATCTGTAGACCTCTATCACACAGACTCGTTTTCTTTTCCTTTTCTGTCTGTGTGTCAAATTTCCAGGGTGAGTATAAAAGGGGATGATTGAGTGTGGAAGTGTGTGAAAGTTGTCTGGCGGGTCAGGGTTGAGGAGTAATTGGTCTGGACGTTTTTTCCTGCACTGTCTAAATTCTCTCATGGTCACTTTTCGTCCTCTCACAACGAATACCTTCTACACCTTGCTCTCCAGAATGTCCCTGAGAGGCAATCACAAATGTAATCCTTTTCCCTTGCTGTAATTCATAAGGGCAAGGTTTGTTTATCAACACCCTAGGTGACAAAAATAATGGTGGGAGCATTTTTGTGTGTTTTTGATGTGGGTGCGATTAACTTTTGTAGCAATATTTTTAAGCATGAAATTTGCAACGTGAAAATTCCTTAAATTTAAAAAAGATCTAAGATTTACATTTCTCCTTTTCTTTTTAACCTGTGTAAATAGTTCCAGCTTCACTAAGACCATTTATTCACCTGAGTAGTCATGCATTAATTAAACCAATAGCCACCTAAAAATGAAGACTTGTCCTCTAAGAACACTGTAAAATGTGAGTGTAGGAAAACAGCACCAAAAACAGGTCTCTGCTGAATAATAGACTTTATAAAGGTACCACAGAAATAGAGACAACCAAAACACTTGCAAAAGGTAAAAAAGAATGAGGTCGATGTGGTATTGAGTCGGCGGACAGACAAATAGTAGCAGCCACCCCCTGCAGCATGAGAAAAATATCAGCTCAGTCTATAGAGGAGCATGGGAACTCAAAGTGTGCGGAGGAGATATTGTGCTCACAGGTAATGGTTGAAGGAAGGTTGCACCAAGCACCTGTATGAAGACACACAGGAAAAGGTAGTAACCAGAGACCGTGTATATGCCCACGTGGATCAAAGATCCTTCACAGGGAAGAGAAGGATAAAGTAGTAAAGGAAATGGGGTGGAGTGCCCCGACACAGCTGAACCTAATAAGAGGGAGAGTTTAATAATGACCAATTATGTTGAGAAGAAGGTTGAGCAGTGGTAGTGTATGTCTTTGACAAAAATACTGTTCTTTTAACAGTGACTCATTGTACAGCTATTTTAACAATAATGTAAATTAGACATGCAATCATGTATCACAGTGTAAAATGATTTTATTATTCTGGCCAGTGTTCACTGTGGCATTGCTGTGCTAAGAATGCTTATCCCTTTCATTGTAAGTCCAACTTAGTGATAGTGATAAGTGTGGGCATTAACCATATAAGGTAGAAAACAATGAGAAACAAATAATAGTTCATATAATAATATTTTACCATTAAACCTTTAGCTTGGATGCATACAATGCCCCTACAACAAACCTTAGGTGCTATTCTTATTACTACTATCATGTGCAACTTACACGACATAAGTAAAAGTAACAAAAGGGAAAAGGTGCATACTGATCCAACCCTAACACTAACTACTGTATTATCTCATTGAATTCCATCTTTTGATGGATTTCATTATAGATATTGACTGCTATAATTTGGAATAATTTGTACCATGCCGCAAATGCAGCAAAGTAGGTCTAGACCATAAAATTACCACCACAATGTTTCACAGATTAGATAAGGTTCATCTGCAAGATTAATAAAAGCTTATCTCATCTTATCTCATATGCATCTCATACATAAGCAGATTATTTTATTTAATTTTGTATATACTGACTTCCGTTTTCACAATATTTTTTTTCTTTTCTATTTTTTTCTATTAATCAATATATTAGATGTATGTTTTTAACTTTCCTAATTACTGTAAATTTTGCTGCTGAGAAAGTGAATTTTCTCATTGTGAGACGAATAAAGGATAATCTTATCTTGTTATATCTTATGCCACCTTTTTCTTCTTTTCCCTACATATAACAAAATAACCTGTGTCTTCAAATAATTTTTTACTTGTATTTTGGTTGCCCATGTGATTACGAGCAGACTGCCATATTTATATTGAATTTATATTTAGTCATTTAGCAGATGCTTTTATTCAAAGTAGTTAAGTAAAAATTAGCTGCACTATCAAATAATCAAACCTTATCATTATCAAATCTGGCTTCTTGATTTTTTTTTCCATAGCTTGTGGCTTTGGAAAATGAGAACTGAAGGAAATATTGATCTGACTCATGAAACAATGTGATGAGTTTAGAAGTAAAATAAGTTCAAGTTCAAGTTACAATAGTACATTGTCACAAAGCAGCTTTACAGTTTTATAAGCCTTTGAACCCACCCCCCAGAGAGCAAGCCGAAGCGACAGTGGCAAGAAAAAAATCCCTGTTTTGTTGTTATTTTAAGGAAAAAATTTTGGGAGGACCAAGACTCAGCGGGGGACTCATCCTCCTTGAGCGGCCAGGCAGCATCAACAGTGTGGGACAGCCATGTACAGATTGTGTGATGACCAGGTGTCTGTATTTAACAATTAAAAACTATATAAGTCCAATGTGTTATGATGAGGTCAAGCTGGTTACCAGCCCAGTGAGTAGCTGAAGTGCAGAGTTGGTCAGATCGAGGCTAGATATATGAAAAAGAAACTTAGTAGTGTTTGGTTGGTCAATGTGAATGTTCGCTAAGGAAAACAAGAATACAACCTTCATCTGGGAGAGATGATAATAACATATCAAGCTCCTCGACGAAGTTAGCAAGTTGACCTGGGGGAGCTATAAATAACAACAAAATAAAATTTAACAGGTTCTGTGATGTTGAATGCATGTAATTAGATAAACAATAAAATTACATTTGTGGGAAATAAGCAAACCTGTTCCATCTCCTCTTTTAAGGATTTGGGAAGAGTGGGAAAAGATAAAAGTAGTTGGGAGGGTGGCTGGAGTCGTGGAGTTTTCTGGGCATGTACATGTCTTAGTGAGGGCTAAGACCTGAATACCAGAGTGAACAGCAAATGTAGAAATAAAATCTGATTTCTTGGTGGCTGACTGACAGTTCCATAGAAAGTGAAGGACTCGTTTGTATTCACTTGCTAAGTTTAGTTATTTAGTTACTTTTAGTTACTTTTTTTACATTCGCTTTACTGTTCAGCTACCCCATCGCTATAACATAGCATTTATTCCGCTTTTTTGTCCCTCACTACTCTCCAAATCGCGGGGTAGTTGCTAGCGTTTTTAGCCGCTAATGCTAGCACTTTCTGCTTACTATCGCGGTCATGTGCTGCCAACACCGCTGCATTTAATACCCGCTTGGTTTATAAATATAAGCCTATATTTATAAAAGAGCCATCTCCTGATCTGTGTCGACGGATTCAACTGTTCGGATTTTCGGATCTGATTCTATCGGTCTCGACGCTGATCTTCACACACCGCACTGTGAGAACCTTCAGGACTCAATCTCCACCCGACGCTAAAGCAGCCAGATTCACTAGGGTTGGATCTTCATCATCAGCTGTAACAGTGGGAAATAACCTTACATCTCTACCCACCCGAAGCTAAGTTTATTTCTTCTGTTATATATAAACTTTACAATGGCACTTTCCCCTCTGGTTGCGTGCCCTCAGTGCAGTATGTATAGACAGTCTTCTTCCGTCATTACTGATAATTCAGCCTGTGAGAAGTGTAGCCTAGTCCTTAGTCTGACGGAGAAGATTTCAGTGCTAGAAGAGCGCATCCGGGTTTTAGAACAGGGTCATGCTAGTAAAGATGTGTCAGGGACCAGTTTAGCCAGCCCGAATGCTGCAGGATCAGGTCCTAAATCTCCGGCTTTAGAGCCCTCGCAGCAGGGCGAGTGGGTGACGACCAGGCGACGTACACGTAGAACTGAGCATCACTCTTCTAGGATCCATGTGTCCAATCGGTTTTCCCCACTCAGTGACTCACCCACTGAGAGACCGGTTGCTAAAAGTGCTCTGGTTATTGGCGACTCCCAGCTCAGACACGTGCGAATCGCTACCCCCTTAGAGACCCCAGCAACCATAGTCCGGTGCATTCCGGGGGCCAGGGCTCCAGACATCAGGGCGAACCTCAAAGTGCTGGCTAATGCTAAACGCTCATTCTCTAGAATAGTTATCCACGTCGGCACTAA
>JAFMOD010000746.1:164251-191683 GCA_019802435.1 Corydoras maculifer
CATTGGGAACCAACCCCCCGCGACCCTAATATAGGAAAAAGCGGAAGATAATGAATGAATTCTATAATTAATATTGTGCTATTATTGTGTTTGCTTTGTTTAGTTATAAGCAGGGCAGCACTGAACAGTTGCACTGTCTAGGCACATGATTTGTTTCACTTGTGTTCCACCTTGTTCCTATCCCCTAAAGCCAAGTATGTCCCCGACATTAAGGCATATAAGCTTTGTGAACTTGAGTTTCAGTTTTAAAATATCGTTCCTTATAGTGTTATTTTACGGATAGAAGCCAAGTTTCGCAGGTCGGTTGCCCCTGTCTTTCAGTGCATGGCTATGAGCATGGCACCAGCTGTTTTTTTTGTTTGTTAGTTTGTTTTGGCTGGGCTTAGTGTTCCGCACACCTGTAGCATTTTTTTTCTTTATCATGCTGGTTAGCCAAGAGTTTTTTCATCCTGGGTTTCACCTGGAGCTTGGCATTGTCAGTCCCGCTTTTTGTTAAGTCGCCTTTAGCCTTGATTACGGCATGCATACTGTGGCATTGTTTTGATAATCTTCTGCAATATCACAAGATTTATTTCCATCCAGTGTTGCATTCATTTTTCACCAAGATCTTGCATTAATGAGTCTGACTGCTGCGCAAAGCCTTCTGCAAGTCCCAAAGATTCTTAATGGGGTTAAGGTCTGGATTCTGTGATGGCCAATCCATGTGTGAGAATGATGTGTCATGCTCTTTGAACCACTCTTTCACAATTTGAGCCCGATGAATCCTGGCATTGTCATCTTGGAATATGCCCGTTCCATCAGGGAAGAAGAAGTCCATTGATGGACTAACCTGGTCATTCAGTATATTCAGGTAGTCTTCTTTGAGCACATACTGTTGCAGCAACCCCTGATCCCACTAGTATGCCTTCCACTGTTTTGTTTAATTATACAGTAGTTATTGGTACCCCTAATATCATGGCACTGCCTTCACAGGCTTGTAGTAGGCACTAGACATGATGGGTATATTACTTAATCTGCCTCTCTTCTTACCCTGATGCTCCCATCACTCTGTAAAAGGATAAATTTGGACTCATCAGACCACATGTCCTTATTCCATTGTTCCAGAGTCCAATCCTTATGCTCCCTAGCAAATTGAAGCCTTTTTTTCCTGGTTAGCCTTGATGATTAAATCAAACATTTAAGTGATCGTCGATCACATTCATTCAGGACTTTTTTGCAGCCACATTTCCTCCTCCTATCCTTCCATTTTTTTTAGATGTTTTCTCTGCTTGATGCATACCAATGATTTGATCCGTCTCAAATAGACTAACATCTTTTCCACGGTAATAGGATGCGTCCTTTGATATGGTTGTTTAAGTACTCATTGCACAAGTTGGGGTTAAATAACTTTTTGACAGGTGAAAGATAATCGCCCATGCAGTAATTATCCAATAGGAGACTCGTACCTTTTTAAGTTACAAAAGTTCCTTATGTTACATCCAGGTGGTGACATTTTTTTGGCCAGACAGTGTATAAACTTGGCATTTCCAGTGTGCTAGTCACAATGTGCAAGTTGCCAAATATGAATGTGGCAAAACAACCCCCTGACCATTTGGCTTCCTCCCTCATGTTTAACAGTTAGTGTCACGCACACTGAGAAACCATTCTTTTACCTACTTAAAACCTCAGTGTGATGTACATGTTTCAATTTTTCAGTTAGACCTATAAGTTTAGTTTAATTAATTCAACTGACTTGAATTTTGTACATGTCGATAATAACTGCAAATATTGATGTTTTGTTCAGTCTGTTTGTCAGTGTAAAGTATCAAGCACCTTTTGTAAAGTAGCAACAACCTTTTGGAAAGTTTTGGGAAGGCTGTTTTTTACAATTAGAACTTCGCTCCAATTACTTTAATTTCTCATGGAAAATTTCATCTTATGCGGCACGGTGGCTTAGTGGTTAGCACGTTTGCCTCTCAGCGCTAGGGATTCCCGGTTCAAATCCCCATCTGGGTGGAGTTTCCATGTTCTCCCCATGTCCGTGTGGGTTTCCTCCGGGTTCTCCGGTTTCCTCCCACAGTCCAAAAACATGGATCAAGTCAATTGAATTCTCCAAAATTGCCCCATATAGAGTTTGTCTGTGTGAGTGAGTGTGTGCCCAACGATGGATTGGCACCCTGTCCTGGGTCTATCCGCCCAGCGCCCAAAACATTCTGCCCTGGATGGGCATGGGGAACCCCACCGCGACCCTATTAGAGGTTAAAGCGGGAGATGATGAATGAATGAATGAATTTCATCTTATATTGATGGCTGTCAATGTATAATTGAAAGAATAAATCCCATTGGGACTTTATTTACAGAGTGAATTTACAATATGTCGCCGAGCTCCCGATCATGACACTGCTGCACGGTCCTTAATGTTCTGCATCTCGCCTTTCTCTAAATACCTGCTTACAGACCATCAGTGAAATCTCTTGCAGGTAACATCAGTTATCTTCCTTGTGTCTTCTCCCACTTAGTGTCTGATCATTAATGCTACCAATTTCATTGGTTTTACTTTTACTTGTGAAACTTAAAGTTAACTTGTTTAACTTGATTACAGTGATTTATTTATCCTTTTCCAACTTGGTGATTGACTGCACCTTCCATCCATTCATTATTTTCTGCTTAATCATATACTAGGGTTGTGGAGGGGTTCCTCATGCCCATTCAGGGAAGAATATTTTAGGCTCTGGGCAGATGCATCGGTGACAGATTATCACCTATTACAGGACATACACTTACTCACACACACACACACACACACACAAACACACACACACACACACACTATTTAGGTATTTAGGGGCAGTTTACCTTGAATCCATATTTTATGACTGTGGAACGAAACCAGAGTAACCACAAGGATATGGGGAGAACATGGAAACTCCACCTAGATTGGGATTGAACTTGGTCCCCGGTGCTGAGAAGCGACCATGCTAACCACTAAGCCACTGTGCCGCTTCTAACTGCACCTTATTAGTCTAAAATGTGAATAAACTGCCTATGTATGTAAAGTACATAGAACACAAGCTTACGCACTGTCATTGGTCACGAGTCCCGTCGTAATCTTTAGGATCATAAGATGAATTAGGACATAAAACCCCAAACTGACAAAAAACTATAATCATGTAGGCAAATGATATGTTACTTATAAGATTTAATTAATTAGTTATACTTTGAGAGAAAATAAAGAACGGCTTCAGCTTCTTTATTATGGATATAGGTAGCATGATGGCTTAATAAGTGGTACTGTAAACTTACAGCAAGAAGTAGTTAGGTTCTTAGTGCTTGAATAAGCCCCAGCATCCTCTGCAACCCTAATAAGAGTAACAGTTTAAAAATTAATAAATGATTACGCAAATTTTACTGTTAAAGAAAAAGTGATTACACAGATTTTTTTGTTTTCCTAGTTTACCCCTAAATCATTTTTGGTCTATGTCTAATGGAAAATGCCATCCCTAACCTTTCTTTTCTATTTATGCTACCCTTACATAATTGGAACTGAGCATTCTGGTAGATAAGCCATAAAATTTTGTCTTTCTTAAGCTCGGGACTATTGTTTCACCAAAAGCTATTTTTTTATTCTTCTATTCTTTACAGAATAAATGGGGTTTGGTCTTATCAAAAGTAACCTTTAATGGTCTTACAATTGCTGGATCTCTAAAATAATGGTCTAGTCTATGTTATAGAGATAATATTTTAAAAAGTTTTAAATATGCTGTTAGTCTGTTTGTAAATGACACTAAAGTACACTAAATAGTCACGTTTGATCAAAATGGCTGAAATGTTACAAACAGCTCTCTGGAAAGTGCATGTCTGAAATAACTGTTACTGCAGGACACATACAGTGCATGTAGTCACCAAGACCACTGGGATTGATGAAAAACTGTAAAAGTGGAGTCTACTTTACTTAACATGATGTATATAAACTGCTGGATTTGTTGCCATAATAGAGTTTTAAAACAGGTGACACAATTCTTCTTTACAAGAAATAAAATAGAGCAAGAGCTAACTCTTTTAGGAAACCCTAAGCTCTGAACACGCCTGCCTCCTGTAAAATGACATTTGTTTTCTGATCTGTTTATATTTTCCACTGCTTAACACCCACAAGGTCAGTGAGTACAGCATGCTGAGGACTGTTCCTTGCTACAGACACAATGCAGTGCATAGATCTTTCCCAACCTCAGGAAAAGCAAGGCTGCTTAAGTGGTTAGCTGAGCACAAGGAAAAACAGGGTTTAGTGGAAGGAAAGAGAAAGAGTAAGAGAGAAAGAGAAAGCCATAGAGAGTAAGAGATGCCTAATCTTGAGAGATGCATAATGCACTGTCTGCTTCTTCTCGTACATCTTCATCTTAAAATCATTCGCCCTTTTAATTTTCCAGTACCCTGTGTTAAATAATCTCACCTGGAGAAAAAAGAGTCCTTTATATTTCTACTAATGATTATTGTTTGTTAATCTCAGTGTAATATACAGAATAAAACCAAACCAAAAAGTGTTCACAATATATTTATTTTCAAGATATCATCTGCTTTTAGTCAGTGATATATCTGTATAAGACTAGTGCTTTATATCATACTATAAGTTTTTCTAGTGTTACCTTGGACTGACTTCATTCTGAAATAGTCTTGTAGTCTCCAATTATTCCCACCTACTCTCTTGATATCAGTGTTACTTTTGCATACCATATAAGCGATTTAGAACTGACTGTCTGTAAAAGGTACCAATAACTACTATATAATTCTCACAAGTTTATCAGCCATTCCTAAGCTATGTTTCTGCTTGGTGGCCTATTAGTACATTCTCTCATGACATTATGGGGATGCTTAAAGCAGTCCAATTTTTTTTTCGGCTTAGTGACTAATCACACTAATGCTATTTTGTGACTAGTGGAGCCAGTCTGGAACCTATAGTTCCCAGGAAAAATCATTATTTTTATTCTTCTTTTTATAATATTAAGGACAACAACAACAACAATAATAATAATAATAATAATAATAATAATAATAATAATTATTATTATTATTATTATTATTATTATTATTATTATTATTACTTGGTATTTCCCACTGGCAGCAGAAATATTGTGAACACCCAAGTGTAGGTACAATTTAGTGTCTTTAATAAACCTTTGTATGTTTTTGGAACGTGGCAGGAGTCTTGAGGAAACCAATGCAGGCATGGAGAAGACATGCAGATTCCACACAGAAGACCAGTGCTCACCCCTCCTGGATTTGGGGTACCCCTCTACCATGCAACCCTGCAATAATAGGGGGGGGGGGGGGGGGGGGGGGGGGGGGGGGGGGGGGGGGGGGGGGGGGGGGGGGGGGGGGGGGGGGGGGGGGGGGGGGGGGGGGGGGGGGGGGGGGGGAATAATAATAATAATAATAATAATAATAATAATAATAATAATAATAATAATAGGGCAAAAGCAGGACTAGTGGTAAGCACAATCGCCTCTTGGTGTTGGGGATTCATATTAAAATCCTGATCTAAGTGGAGTGGAGTTTCCATGTTCTTCCCATGTCATGGGTTTTCTCCGCATCCCCAAGTGTAGATACAATTTAGTGTTTTTAACAAACCTTTGTATCTTTTTGGAACGTGGCAGGAGTCTTGAGGAAACCAATGCAGGCATGGAGAAGACATGCAGAATCCACACAGAAGACCAGTGCTCACCCCTCCTGGAATTGGGGTACCCCTCTACCATGCAACGCTGCAATATTAATAGTAATAATAATAATAATAATAATAATAATAATAATAGGGCAGAAAACTGGCTTAGTGGTTAGCACGTTCGCCTCTCGATGTTGGGGAACCAGATTAAAATCCCTATCTAAGTGGAGTGGAGTTTCCATGTTCTTCCCGTGTCATGGGTTTTCTCTGCGTTCTCCCCACAGCTCAAAAATAAGGATTTAAGGTGAATTGACTGATGCAACTTGCCCCTATATAGTGTGTAAGTGTGTCTGTAAGTGAGTGAGGGACCTATGATGGATTGGATTGTTCTCCCCTTGATGGGCTTGGAACCCCCTATCCCTGTGACCCTACTAGAGGATTAATCCATCCATCTATCCATTTTTTTTCTCGCTTTTATCCTCTACAAGAGTCGCGGTGGGGATCCCCATGCCCATCCAGGGGAGAATGTTTGGGGTGCTGGGCAGATACATCCAGGACAGAGCGCCAATCTATCGCTGGGCACACGCTCACTCACACACACAAACACACTCTATATGGGGCAATTGGGATTGACCTTTATCCATGTTTTTGGACTGTGGGAGGAAACCGGAGAAACCAGGAGGAAACCCACGTGGACAAGGGGAGAACATGGAAACTCCACCCAGATTGGGAATCGAACCGGGAATCCCTAGCGCTGAGAGGCGAACGTGCAAACCACTAAGCCACCGTGACGCCTAGAAGAGGATTAAGCGCAAGATAATAAATTAATTTATAAATCAGTGGGCTAAACTGTACCGAAAAGGCTGGGAAAAGACGAGAAAGAGAGAGCGAGGGAGAAAGTGAGAGAGAGAGGAAGCGAGAGAGGGAGGGAGAGGGAGAGAGAGACCCGGCTGGCTCTTTCAGAGCTGGAGTGTTTCCATCTCGGCTATTTTTGCTACTTAGCTTCACGCGAGCAGAGCGATGAATTACACCGAGCGCACTCACGTCTCCACGCTGGCTTCTCCTGTCCTCCTGTCCGTGGTGGGTTAGCGGCGTTTAACGGCGTCCCTCTCCCTCTGCGCCCCTTTCCCCGGGAGAGCGTGTTCACCTCGTTCCGGCGTCGCTTTCGAACTTTGTGCTTTATTTGAACACTATCCACGGCACCCGGCTGACAATGTCTTGAGCAGCACGAAGCAGCCAATATGACAGTAAGTAGCTTCGTGTTCACCCGCTTTCCAGAATGTTCACTTTGTATGATTGAGGGCTCATTTAGAAGCCTCGTATTCGGCACAGCAATTACTTTGTAGTCGCGCTTCTATAGCTCCTGGATTAATCGGCCAAGCCCATATCTTTTAATAACAAACGCGGCTCGCTTGTAGCCGCATCGCCCACGAAGGCACTGAATTGTATCTTAACAGCGCACACTTATGCTGTTATGACTCTATATGTAACAGGATGAGATGTAACCGAACATTTGGGTCGGGTGTCGGCAAGCTGTCATTTTTTCCCCGCTGTCACCGTCTCCTCGCCTTACTTTTTATGGAACATGACATCATATTGCTAGTGTGCGCGCGCCTGTGAGTGCGCGGGCGCGCGCCTGTAGACGCACGGACGTACGTTTGGCATTGGACGCTTTAAAGATGCTTTACTGATTTCAACCAGCCGCCTGGAAATTGTGCCAATAACAATAAGTAACATCGGGATTAACCGCGGTGGCGTTTGGAAGCGGGGGTCTATGGGAGTGCTCTTGAAACGTCAGACTGCCTTCTGCATCGCAGCTATCACGATACGTCATTAATGGGCGTTGTACTCCAGTGAGGGGGAGAACGTTCTGATCAGCTGTTCGTGTGCTGTTTCGCGCCGGTGAACCGGATCTGACGGCGCGTTCGTGAGCGGTAACAGCGAGCTGGGTTCCACCGTGTCCCCGCCCCAGATCGGGGTCCGCCAAACCTCATTCGTTGTAAACGAGTCGTGATTGAGTCTAGAAATGAACAAACCTGGAGAGGGGTCAGGTAGGGTTGCCACCCGTCCCGTAAAATACGGAATCGTCCCGTATTTGGCAAACATATGAACCATCTATCCATCTATCCATCCCTTATCTTCCGCTTTATCCTTTTACTAGGGTCGCGTGGGGGTGGGGGGGGGTTCCCCATGCCCATCCACCCAGGACAGGGCGTCAATCTATCGCTGGCCCACACTTACAAACACACTATATACGGGATAATTTGGAGAATTCAATTGACCTTGATCCATGTTTTTGGACTGTGAGAAGAAACCGGAGAAAACCCATGCCGACACAGGGAGAACATGGAAACTCCACTTAGATTGGGATTCGAACTGGGAATCCCTAGCGCTGAGAGGCGAACGTGCTAACCACTAAGCCACCGTGCTGCCCTATATAACAACAATTACACATATTTTACGGAAGATGATTATTCTATTGTATTTGTGCTAACCACTAAGTCACCGTGCCACCCAAACAAATGAACCAATATGCGATTTGTTCCGTTTTTCCATAAATATCCAATAAACATATCTGTTACGCAACATCAACACTAAATCTAACTATAATGATTAAAAGCTTCCGGTTCCGCTGCTCCAAACCCAGGTGGAACACCGATTCATTGATCAAGGGATTCTGTGACCTTAGAGGGCGCTGTTGTAAATTCATCGTTCATTCATTCATTCATTTATTCATTCATTCATTCATTCATTATCTTCCGCTAGGTTCTTACTTGGTTCCTGGGGGGCTGGGCAGGTACCCCCGGGACAAGGGCGCCAATGTATCGCTGGACACACTCATTCACCCATACACACAAATTCAAACACACACTTTATAGGGTAATTTAGAGCATTCAAGTGAGAATGTGGAAACTTTACCCAGATTGGGATTCGAACCTTCAGGTGCTGGGCAGATACAACACCCAGGACAGGGGGCCAATCTATCACTGGGCGCACTCACTCACACAGACACACACACATAAATACAAACACTATACCTTCCCTCCGTCATAAGACAAATATCAATCATCCATCTATCCATTATCTATCTCTTAATCCTCTACTAGGGTCGTGTTTGGGGGGGGGGTGTTGGGGGCAGCCATGCCGAACGTTTCGGGTGCTAGGCAGATACAATAAGGCCATTCTATCACTAGACGCACTCACTCACACAGACACACATAGGGTAATTTAGGAATTCTTTTTGCCTTGAATCTATGTCTTAGGACTGTGGGAGGAAAGCGGAAAAGCTGGAGGATACCCACGTGATTTGTTCTGTTTTTCCATAAATATTCAATAAACGTGTCTGTTACGCAACATCAACACTAAATTTAATCACTGAGCTTTTAATCGATGATCAACGGATTCTGTGACCTTAGAGGGCGCTGTTGTCAATTCATCATTCATTCATTTATCTTCCGCTAGGTTCCTACTTGGTTCCTGGGGGGCTGGGCAGGTACACCCAGGACTGGGCATTAATCTATTGCTGGGCGCCCTCACACAGACACACACAAACAAACACACACTATATACGTAGGGTAATTTAGAGTATTCAATTGAGAACATGGAATCTCCATCCAGATTGGAATTCGAACCTGAGTAATGAGAGGCGAACATGCCAAACACTAACCATTGTGCCACCCCCAAAATAACATTTATTAAAAAATGTTAATTCTTCTGTTCAATTCTTTTAATATCTATTTCTTGATCTATGTCTTTGGACTGTGGGAGGAAAGCGGAAAAGCTGGAGGATACCCACGCGATTTGTTCTGTTTTTCCATAAATATTCAATAAACATGTCTGTTACGCAACATCAACACTAAATTTAATCACTGAGCTTTTAATCGATGATCAATGGATTCTGTGACCTTAGAGGGCGCTGTTGTCAATTCATCATTCATTCATTTATCTTACGCTAGGTTCCTACTTGGTTCCCGGGGGCTGGGCAGGTACACCCAGGACTGGGCATTAATCTATTGCTGGGCGCCCTCACACAGACACAGACAAACAAACACACACTATATACGTAGGGTAATTTAGAGCATTCAATTGAGAACATGGAATCTCCATCCAGATTGGAATTCGAACCTGAGTGATGAGAGGCGAACATGCCAAACACTAACCATTGTGCCACCCCAAAAATAACATTTGTTAAAAAATGTTAATTCTTCTGTTAAATTCTTTTAATATCTATTTCTTAGATAACAAAATTGTATTGTGTATTTTGTGTAAATATGTTTATATTCGCGAGGAATACAGTGCTCAGTAAATTTTACATGAATTTGATTATTGATGTGGTTTGGATGACCTGACTTCCCCTTTGTCGTAAGACAAATACCATCCATCCATCCATTATCTTTCACTTAATCCTCTACTAGGGTGGCATGGATGGGGGGGTCCCATGCCCATGCAGGGGAGAGCATTTCGTGCGCTGGGCAGATCCCCCAGCACGCCAATTTATCACTGGGCGCACTCACTCGCACAGACACACAGATAAAAACACACATCATATAGAGTAAAGCATTCAGTTTACCTTGAATGCAAGTTTTTGGACTGTGGCAGGAAAGTCGGAGGAAACCCACATGGAAATGGGGAGAACATGGAAACTCTAACCAGTGCTAAGAGGCGAACGTGCTAACCACTAAACTATTGACCTGCCCCCAAAATGACATTTGTTTAAATAATGTTTATTCTTTAATATATATTAGATCACAAAATTGTATTGTGTATTTTCTGTAAAAATATTTATATTCATGAGGAATACAGTGTTCAGTAATCATTACATGAATTTGAACAATAATGTGGTTTGGATGTCCTGTTTGGATGTCCTGACTTCTCTTCCATCACAAGACAGATATATCGCTAAGAGGCGAACGTGCTAACCACTAAGCCATTGTGCCGCTCACAAAATACAACATTAAAAAAAAAAAAAAGTTTATTCTTTAATATACATAAACATTTCTTAGATTACAAAACTATATCATGTATTTTGTGTAAAAAAATGTTTATATTTGTAAGGAATACAGTGTTCAGTAAGCATTACATATATTCAATAATTAATAAGGTTTAACTGTTTGGATGACCTGACTTCCAACTTTCAACTTCAGTTGTAGAACAAATACTGTTTGTTCTACATTTTGTCATCCCACTCCTCTCTTCAGCTAGTTATGCACTTAAATTTTAAAAGTTCATTTTTGCACACTCTACACATACATTTAATTTACAATTTAATTATTTGCCTATTATAAGAAAATGTGTTCATTGTTAATATCCCTTTTTTAGATTTATGTAGGACTAATTGTGTTCTTGATTAGCCCTTAACAACACGGCATGCAAAATAACACTGCTGTTGATGCCCCGCCCCATAGGAGCGGAGGAGCTGTGGTGGGCATCTCTGATTTTCATTTGTTAAAGGTGGCAACCCTAGGGTCATGGGTTAAGCAAGCAATTAGTCTACAGCTTTAGGGATTTAATGGAAAAAACTACGTGCACAAAAAAACTCACGTGTTCTTTTTTAGGAGCGCACGTTTTTCACAATTTCCACTGCTTTTCTCCAGCTATCCACCCATCTATTCCCTTAACATTAATGTTTGATCCAGACAGTGATTCTCAGTACGCTCACCTTAACCATAACCATGACCTAACCATAACCTAACCCTAACAATACAATGAGTTTTCATTTAAAAACTGAATGAATTACATTGTGGGTACAAGCTTGTGGTCCTCATAATTACATCCAGCGAACACAGTGGTTTAGTGGTTTTTCCAATTTTTAAACATGGACACCAGATCGCCACACTGTCTGTACATGGATGTCCTGTCCTGTTAATGCTGCCCGGCTGTTCAAGTAGGATTCCCTCCACTTTGGTTCTCCCAAGGTTTGTTCCTCAAAATAACAACATAACTGGGAGTTTTTCCTGTTAATAACGCCCTAAAGCTGCTTTGTAACAATGTACTATTTTAAAAAGCGCTACATAAAAAAATTAATTGAACTTGAAATTCGTTTGCCTCTCAGCAATTCCAGGAGTTTCTAGGTTCGAATCCCAATATGGGTGAAGTTTCCATGTGCTCCCCGTGTCCTCCTGGGGGTTTCCTCCTGGTTGTCCACTTTCCTCCCACAGTCTAAAAACATGGATTCAAGGTAAATGGAATGATCTAAATTGCCCCATTGTTTTTGTATGTGTGTTTGTGTGAGTGCCCAGCGATCGATTGGCTCCCTGTCCTGGGTTTATGTGGCCAGCGCCGAAATGTCCTCCCCTGTACAGTCATGGGGAACATCCCCACAACCCTAGTAGATGATTAACCGGAAGATAATTAATAAATTAATAAATGAGTGAATGTTATAAATACATGACACACACACATACACGCACAAACTCTAGGTTAATAAATGTAGGCTTTTTACAAAAAAAAAACAAAACAGCATTTTGTTACTACACCATAATACACTGGCTTACAAGTAACTATTCAGATTATATCTCAGTATAGGCCAGGTGCGTACTTTAACCTAGACTTGTTAATAATAGTTCTATATAATAGTCTATATGAATTAATTGGTTGTCTTAAGGGATCTTTTAAAAAGGACTATAATTTCAGACACTGCAGCAAAAACTGTCAACTGAAATACAAGCACCCATTTTAAAGATTTAACACTTGGAACAAAATGAATGAATAATTTAACAAAACTTCAATAAATATTTCCAAAAATAATTTAATAGTAATTATCTAAAACAATGCATATAAAATAAAAAGAGATACGAATCACTTTAATGCATCTCTTTTTTTCCTCTTTGTATATGTATATAGAGTTTATATACACTAAACATTCCTCTGATGTATGTATATTACATAAGTAAAATTTTCAGTTAGATTGTACACATATCTAAACAGACTCATGTATATGGATGCATAGCATCTTTGGTATAGTCTATGAATATCCTATAGCATTAACATTAGAGAGATATCTTAATAATTTTGTCCATATAGTTTCATGTGTAAAAAAATCAAATAATTTTATAACAAGCGTAATAACAAATTTGAAGACAAAAAAAATTATATTTCTGTGTCCTGCATGTGTAATGATGGTGTCATCTGAAAATTTGTCTCCTAAAGAACTGTAAAATTTAAGTAAAAGTTCTTTTAGCTCAAGTTGTGTTTGTTTTTAGTTTTAAAGGCTAGAGCAGGCTTAATGGATTATTTAGCTAAAACTTTCAAAATACCCTAGGGGTGTTACCTATTTTACCTATACTCTGAATAATATAACAATTACGTGTAATAAAATCAAGGTCTTTTATGAAGGCACATTTACCTTCATTTGCATTTAGTCATTTAGCAGACACTTTTATCCACAATAAAGTGACTTACAAATATAAGCAACTTACAACTGAGAACACCACAAGTCAGTAATTAACGAAAAACCCAACTATACTGTAGAATTTTCAAACCTGATCATTATCCTATCCTGCACCCCCACCCTTTTTTTCAACATCAGGTGTTTCCGAAAGAGATGTTTTCAGTTGTTTCTCAAAGATGCCAAGTGACTTGGGAAGAGTTGGGAAGCTTGTTCCACCATTTTGCAGCGGTGAACACAACGGGGTGAGAATCACCAGGTGACAATCATTACTAGAGTGAAGTGAATGAGTTGAAGTGTATTTTGAAAATATAGAGTGAAGAACAAATTTAATGGCTGTGACATGGTTGCAGCTGTCAATGTGATAACTTATAATAACACAAGACCAACCCAACAATCCCTATTTATCTGGGCTTGAGACTGGTACTAAAATAACTGATACATACACTCCTTTGGATTATAATAATTTCAGAATTCTAAATTGAAAATTGTGTCTTAAAATTTGTTAAGCTGTTTCAGTGTAATTTGACATAACTGTCATTGGGCATGGAAAGTGGAAAATGTGGACAACCACATGAGACGGCATAAAATACCTTATTTTCACCTGACCCCCACAACCCAAACCATTCCGCAGATGGCATGTTACTTTTAGTATTAGGGAGGGTGCTCATGTGTTGTAAAGATCAGACTTTGATAGATCCCTGTTCTTCAAATAAAATGGCATACACTAACGCCTGATCATTATTCCATTGTAATCACATGCCTAATTTTAGCATTTAGAGTGGCAATTTACAATTTTGTTTTTTTTGCTACTGCATTTTTGGATTGTGTAGGTAAAGAAAGAATTTTGCCTTGTTTTATACAGAAATGTACACTGATTTTTGAGTTTAATAGTGTTTTTAAAAAAGCATATGCTATAGTTGTTGAATGTAAACTGGAGTAAGAGATATAAACATGAAACAGTGCTCTTGTGCTACTAAATTTTAAAAGTAAAAAAATAAGTGTTACCCAGGTTATAGTATTATCAAGTACTTAGATAAGAACGATGGTTCAATGCCATATATGTGAATTTTAATCTTTTAAATGAAGCACAAATTCTCCTAGCTTCACACAATAAGCAGCACTATTTTCTTCCCTCTGGGTGTTTTCAGGTAATCTGAAACACTGCAGGCATTACAGTAGTTGATATCAAAGTAAAGGTGAAACCTGTACGGCTAAGAAAGCTTTGATATCTTGCTGTATTTTTGGAGTGTAAGAAATGGAAATCACTGGATATGTTTTTTGAAAACATGTCCCATGGGTGCCCTTCAGTAGGCTTCTTAAAGGGCACAAGTTATAATGATTATAAATGTTAAGGAAGATGTCTGTAATTTTGAGCCCAATGCTGCCTAAAGCTGGCAAATGTTACAGGATGTCTAAATTTAAAAATTAATAGTTAGTTTATGATCTCAATTTTGCTTCCAGAGACCAGTTGGATTGCACCTAAAAAACTGTCATAGTGAAATCATTGAGCACTATATATTTGTCTGCCTTCTGTGCGGCATTTGAACAAAAAGTCGAGAGTGACAAAGAAATGGGCTTAAATGCAGAGAACACCAGGGAAATAAACACATCCACAGAAGCAAACAGAACTGATTTAAATCAACGGTTGGAGAGTAAACAATGTTTATATAGACAAAGGAATGGTATGTTAAGGGTAAACACAGCTGATGATAATGAGACGAAAGGCAAATTAACAAGGACTAATTAACTAATTAAAAGTGACTAAGGCATGAAAATGCAGACTGTACGACAAAATGCAAACATGCGCCACTGACAATATCTCTACTAACACTTGTATAGTGTATATTAGGATACTTATTGACACTCATTATTGATGTAATCAATAATAAGGTTTATGAATATATTGTGGCGGTAACAAATTGTTACACTCGCCTACCCAGAGAATAAAGCAGCTGCGCATAGAAAGCGCAGAGTCGTCGCGCTCAAACGCGCTGAAGTGAGCCAGGCACGCAGGTAACAGGGAATAGGAATTTATTTTAAAGGTGTAGAGACACCACAAAACACAGGTACGACGAGTGAACATAAACTAAACCACGAAGTGCACCGAGGACAGGGAAAGAAGGAAATAAATACAAATGAAAACCGATCACGTGCACAAAACCACCAATGAACAGAAAGAGACAATTAATCAAACTAAATGACATTAAAGTAAATGACCAAACATGGAACAGGTGCCCTAGGCACCCGTTACACAAATATTAACATTTTGTCTTATTATTATTCAAACATAAGCTTTTTTCAGAGGGCACCACAGTTTATCATGAATTGTTACTGATGGAATTTGATAAAAAACATGGTATTATGTAATAGAATTTCATTGAGTTTAATTCTGGATATCCAAAATCACACTGAAACAAAGGGTAAGTATGCCTTTAAGAAACCTACTGAAGGGCACCCATGGGACATGTTTTCAAAAAACAGATGGGGATTCGAACCGGGAATCCCTAGCGCTGAGAGGCGAACGTGCTAACCAATAAGCCACCGTGCCGCCCCTTTTTAATATCTAATAATATAATACAATTAATAATAATAATAATAATATAATTAGAATACAAAGATGATCTGTCAAAATTGTAAGTTAAAACATTTTTTCCTCTTGATTTTTATCCCACTCTGGCTTAGTGGTTAGCACATTCACCTTTAGGGGGCTAGGGATTCCCGGTTCGAATCCCAATCTGGGTGTTTCCACGTTCTCCTTATGTCCGTGTGGGCTTCCTCCAGGTTCACCGCTTTTCTTCTACAGTCCAAAAACATGGATCAAGGGCAATTGAATTCTCCAAATTACTATGGGTGCCCATGGGGACCCCCCCCCCCTGCGACCCAAGTAGAGGATAAATTGGTACTAGTCTTCAATGATTTTTTTTAAGTTTAGTCCTGACCTATTATTCATAGAAAAACAAAGAAGAAAAAAAACACAATATCGACCATTATTATTGATTGGTGCAGTCATGCAATGACATTTAGATGTTTTAAACAGGTTAAAGTTGGCATTCAGGCATATATTGAAATGTTTGGTGTTGCTTTTCTAGCAGTATTCGCAGATCTATATGTAATGTTGATATGTGTCCTGATATCAACAGATATTAAAATAACTGTTGGCATATCTATTAGACAGTACTATTGGCTTAGTCAATGTGTTTGTTCTTAGTTTGCCATAAATAATTAAAGGTAGTTGGTGATCTTAGCCTATGATAATTTCCTAAAATAATTTGTTGGTGTTTTATCTTTACTAAGCCAAAGATTACATTACTCAGTGGTTCAGTTGGACAAGAAATGGCTGTAAATAATCTTTTAACTCAGTTCAGATCTTCTATAAAGGCAGATGTTGCAGATGTTAGAACATAGTTTTGTCATAATAATAGTAATTTTAATAATTCAATGCTATTATTATTTTGCTGTTTTGCTTGGGTACCTAAGTTTTGGTGATTTTTTTGTTTTTATTTTTTCAAAGAGAGTTTGGATAAGTGTAAAGATTATGCTTCAAAGGTTTTGCCCATCTTTGGGGGGTCGGGGTAGGTGTAGCATAGCAATAGCAAGAAATCCTAAAGTAAATTAATACTTGCTTTTTGAGCTAATGGCCTAGTAATGCTGAATAAGGCTTTTTACGCTGGGGGAGAGGTTTAAAGAGCGGAAGCACCCCTTTTGAAAACACAATGTATTAAATGTAATGTTTCAGGATCCCTGAACCTTTTAACTGCTCAGCACCGTGACCAGTAATTGGATTCAGCTATATCCGCAGTTGTAGCAAATGGCAAATGCAATTGAGCTTAGTGCAGCGGCATAATAGTGCTGCTTATTGACTGTGGTGTCTGTGGCTTCAGCAAAGACCCTCCAGCAGCGAATGTCATGTTACATATAGGGGTGCACTAAAATAATAATTTGGTGAAAGGTGAAACCAAACAAAATAAAATATTTAACCAAAGTCCAAATGCTAAACACAGTGTTTTAGTACTTTTGCATGCCTCATCTTATTATCTTCCACTTCCAAGTAGTCCTCTACTTGGGTCATGGCAGGTTCCTTATGCTTATTTAGGGATTTTTGATATCCTCTTCTTTTTAGTACCATTATACACTACACTTAACACGTGTTTTAAAAGAAACATTTAACATGTTAGATTACTCTTCTAAAAAAAAACAACCACTTACACCAGACTGACATCCCATTGACTGAAAACAACAGCATTTAATTTTAACTTTTAATTATTTGCTATTTATTAAGGTCTACATTTATTAGCCACTCAGATATTAAATATACTCATTTTTATAAACAGACTCTTTTTTCTTAATAAATTAAATTATCATTGGCTTATATTTTTTTCACACTGCCTATGATGAAAACACTTAATTACATAATAAATTCATACACTTAAATACATAAAAACTTTTTTATACAAAAGTAGAAAAGAAGCTTGCACAAAAATAACCCCTATAGTAGCCATACATAGTTACATTTTCCATAATATAATAAAAAAACAAATTTGACTTTGATCAAGAAACACATACTAATACAGGATACTAGACACTATATATTTACCAATAATAACAATTTTATGTTTCAAATAGGATTTGTTTTTTTCCGGTTGCCCCCACCCCATCATTTGAATTGGACTGGTCATATGAATAAATTCCTCAAACATCTGCAACCACACTGTCTGGCTGCCATGTCTTGGAGAGTAAAAGAAAAGCCATGGCATGGTCACTAGTGGATGTTTCAGTGTAAAGTACATTGCAGTTCCTTCCTACCCTATACCTCCTGTAAAACTCCACTGAAATAATTGTCGGATTGACACACTGACACAGGATTTAAACAGAAAGGTTACATTTTGGATAACATGTCATTGTGTGAAAACATAATTAATTTGTACTTGTACTTTTCATTTTGAAATTGTCCAGTATTTATTAAAAAGTAATGGAATTTGACTTTAGGTTTTTATACACACCACTTTAATAGATTGTGGCTAATGGTAGAGAAAAACAATAAATTTAATAAGATTAAATTAGTTATTCAAGCAGCATGAAGACCAGACTGTTATGGTCTAATTTATTTATTATTGGATGTACTAAATTTCCATAAATTTGTGCACATATGGTTTAATGAGAGAACATAATGAATAATTTAACTAGGACTTTAAGACTGTAAAAAATTAAATTTTTAAACTGTTACTTAAATGATTTATACTATTTGACTTGTCTTTTTTCAGGGACATGACAAATGTGTCTTATAACTCACTTAATGAATTTACTTCTAATTAGAAACATCGGCATCATTAAATCATATAGTATTATTCATGCTATTAAAAGGTAGGTGGTTATGTTTAAGGTGTTGAAATAGGCATGAATGGCATAAGTTGTGCTAGTGCTGCAAAAGCTAACCTAGATTTAGACACAAGGTGTAAACAGCACTCTGGGGCAAATACAGCCTTTCCACAAAGACATTAAAACTTAAAGAGCTAAAGAATTTTGCAAGAATAGCTACTATAATAACAATTTGTTAAAAAATTAAAGTGAATCACACAGTCAAGAAAAGTCAGGCTTGCATTTCTGCATATTACTTTCCTTTAGGGGAAAGAGCTTTAAATGCATAAACTCAGAAGCTGGAATGGGCTTCCCTTTGCATCAACAAACATGGTCGTGGCAAACCTAACTTCTGATTTTACCACTGCATTCAGTTTGTTTAGCTTCAGTTTTTATTTTTACACTAGGTTGTAATTACATGTGTAATTACATACTGATACACTGCAATTCTAAATATAAACTAGAACCTTTAAAGCTGTGGAGACACAATGATGCAGCAAAGGCACTATAAAAACTATAACCCACATAAGCAATACAGCTTGGTACATTGGCTTGTTTCTAAATACTCCAGAGTGCTTTTTAATATTGGTATGAATGTCTTTAAACTAATTGCCTAATGTGCTTTTCTAAATTAAATGTGCAGACTGGAGTCAGACTAAGCAAGTTACTTATCATTCAGATTACACAAAAAAGAGTAATTGTCATTTAAAGGATATTTATCCAGGCCCTGGACACATTTTCATAGAAAAATCAGTGTGACAGAGTGATGCTTATAAACAGAAAGTTGCAGGGGGCAATACCCAGTGATATGATAACACCCAAAAAGTAAGTTTGGGAACCTTGCAGTGTATTTTACTGTAATATTAAGGTCAATAACATACTGTATATAACGAGAATGGGCACCAATGAGGACCGGAGCCAGGATTTCTCCCAACAGGAACAGGTTTTATTTATATTACATTTAAATGTACACTCAAACAATAAATGTGCTGGCTGGTGGAATGGCCGAATGTCCCGCTCCTGTCCAGGTCCATAAAAGATGTCTCTCAAGCGTTTATAGAGAATGGACTTAAAAAGAGAACATACTCCATGAGGTACAGTTCTTTGGGCAAAAATTCCTGGTTCTGGACGTTATATGGCCTGGCTGGTTTAAGCTGATAGAAGCCTGATAACATACTGAGACATTTGGGTGGTAGGGTCAGAATTTTGGGTTTTGAAAACATATAGGTATATGTATGGAGGTATCTGTGTGTGTCTGTGTATGGAGATAAGACAGGAAAAAAAAGCAAGGGGAAAAGAGGTAGAGCACGTACGAGAGAGCGAAAGTCTCAAACACACAAGGGAGCAGACTGAACAGTGTGCTTGTGTGTGCGTGTATATATAATTAAATATATATATATATATATAGAGAGAGAGAGAGAGAGAGAGAGAGAGAGAGAGAGAGAGAGAGAGAGAGAGTCTAAACAACAGTGACAAAAAAATTATAATTTGGCGTTTTTGGTTTTGAAGACCACAACAGACCTATACTGGTCTGTTGTGGTAAAAAAGGAGCTGAGCCACAAGGCAAGGCTCTCGATTTACCAGTCAATCTACGTTCCGACCCTCACCTATGGTCATGAGCTTTGGGTAATGACCGAAAGAACAAGATCGCGAATACAAGCGGGTTTTCTCCGCAGGGTGGCTGGGCTCTCCCTTAGAGATAGGGTGAGAAGCTCGGTCATTCGGGAGAGACTTGGAGTGGAGCCGCTACTCCTCCGCATTGAAAGGAGCCAGTTGAGGTGGTTCGGGCATCTGGTAAGGATGCCTCCTGGGCGCCTTCCTAGGGAGGTGTGCCAGGCAAGTCCGGCTGGAAGGAGGCCCCGGGGAAGACCCAGGACACGCTGGAGGGATTATATCTCTCAGCTGATCTGGGAACGCTTTGGGGTTCCCCCAGTCGAGCTGGTGGAGGTGGCTGGGGCGAGGGAGGTCTGGGTCTCCCTACTTCGGTTGCTGCCCCCGCGACCCGAACCCCAGACAAGCGGAAGATAATGGATGGATGGATGGATGGATGGGTTTTGAAGAAAGAAACGTGATAACTGAATCTCAGTATCACTACCATTGTATCTCCAGTTATACCTGCCAGTCTAATGTTACACAATAAATAAATTATATATTCTAATCCTCATTGTATTAATGCTATGGATCGATTCTGCCATATTTAAATGGTTTAGGCTGCTTTATGAGGTGAGCATTATGTAGAAAAACAGATACACAGTTGGTTGTTTACGGGGCTGCATAGCCACAGACCAATCAGTGTACCCATCTTCAGTTTACCTGCAGTGGATACAATTTTTACTAATCCTCATGTTTTTCTTGACAAGGTGGTGTTAACTACATCTCAGGTTGTGTGTGCATAATGCATTATAATTATAAATGTGAACAAGCTATGTTATGTATCGGTCAACCAGAAAGTTCTGACAAGTTAACACTGTCTATTTTTTAAGACAAATACTTAACCTGTAGGTTGTTCTGGGTATAAATATCTGAAAAATGTAAAAATAAATAAATAAATAAATAAATAAATAAAGTAAAGCTTTTAGTTTGGGGACATGCCTTGTAATTATTGACATTTTGATAATGTTTGCTTAATGTTTACTTCTCTCCAAAGGACTACCGGGAGGACGGAATGGACTTCGCGAGTGATGCCTCGAGTCGCTCGGGCACAGAATCCAACTCAAACTCTGATAAGGTGACACCATGCTCTGAATGCAAGTCCTCACCAAGTCTGGAGCTGGCTGCCCTGGATGACTATGATGAGGAAGATGAGGATCTCCAGCAGTATAAAACACGGGTCATTGAGGATTGGGAAAGTGAATACAATTCTGACTACCGGAATGCAGAGAATGGTAGCTTTCATAAGATGACAAACGGCCACAGCCTGGCAGAAGAATTAAAGGAAGTAAAAAATTTGTCAGCTACTATGTCAGAAGAAATCAAGCAGAATAGTAACCTAATCCTGCCAAGAAAATCCCTAGTCAACTGCATACCTAAGAGCCCCAGACTAAATCGAGTAAGTGATGGAGATGGTCTGGGCTGTGGCGGTACAAGTTATGATGGCTGTTTTCGTCTGGGGGATTACAGAGATGAGAATCTGGTGGAAGAGAGTCTTCCCACCATGGACTGGGCAGCACTGGAAAGGCATCTGGCTGGACTGCAATTCAGGGAGCAGCAAGAGAACCAAAACAAGAACCTAGGAAAGATTAGCTCTACAAACGTGAGTCTGACTTAATCTGCATTTTGTTGTTAAACTAACCATGTAATAGTTTAAAAGCAAAAGTAAACAAAAATGACTTATACCCAGAAAATGGTACTTCATGATTTCCTGTTTTGAAATTTCCAATGGAAAGACTATACATTTTCATAGAAAAATGAAAAGTGTCTCAAACAATTGACCAGGCTGTTGTAATTTCATGTGGATTAACTTTATTGCATTCTTTTTAACAACTCAACACATATTGCTAGAGAAAACATTTAAAAAGGAACTTAAGGGACACTTTTAATATAAATAAAGTCAACAAAAAAGAATAAAATACCTTTTATACTTCAGCATTCTAAGATAAATACATGGTAAATAAGATTAAAATACATGTAAATATAGGATTAATATTAGGAATACATATTTAGGTTAACAGGCTACAATAGGAAACATGAATACAGAGTAGATTGACTGACATGGACTTTAATTTGAGAATATTAGTAATGTTAGAAATCAGAGGTTAAATTATCAGGCAATATAAACCTGTAATTAGGATTGCAGGATTAACATATAGTTAAGAGGTGGCACAGTGGTTTTTACAGATTGTAGATTATAAATTTGGTAACAAAATAAGAATAATAGGCCAGCTAATGTTGAGAATATATGAAAAAGATAAATATTTAAAGTTTAAAGATTGCAAATATGAATGTTAATTTCAAAAGTTGGAACAAATTAAAGTAAAGGGTTAAAAATAATGTAGGTAAAATGTAGGATTGATAATTTAATAATGTTAAAATTCAATGTATAGATTTGTATTAAGTTAAAGCAGAAACATTGTGTTATGATCTGGAATATAAAGTTAATATTATAAGAATAATACGCTAAATAAAATTTTACAGTAGTACAAAAGTGGTACTAATCTATTTTATTTATCCTATTACTGAAATATAGAGCATATGTAAAGATAAATGTGATATAAATGAATATACATTTATAAGCTTGTATCGGTATAGTGATTGTTCAAATGTATTATCTGTACTTATATAATCTTTCTTATTAGCTGCCAAAACAAAAATCAATATATTGCCAATTTTATGCTGTGTCAGGTCTTGCAGCATTGCAGCACATGTCCAGCATGTTGCATTAAAATGTATAAATATCAGTAGCAACTGCCAGCATTTATTGAATTTAGTGTATTCTTGCTGTTACCTACCTCTCCAGCAAGAATACACTTTGGAAGAATTTTCAAAGCACAAATAATACATTTTTAAGGTTGTGTCTGATGCAAAAATTATTGAGGACTTTGTCTTCCAATACAGAATAAAAAGCAATATTTGTTGTATTGGAAATGTATAGAACCACTGTAAAATACTTTAGTCCACTCTATATCATGATACTACTACTACTACTTCTTCATCAGTGCTTAGGACTTGTATATATTGACATTTACATATTACATTTAGTCATTTAGCAGACGCTTTTATCCAAAGCGACTTACGAATGAGAACATGACAAGTCAGAAGTTATGTAGAAAACCAACTATACTGTAGATTCATCAAAGCTGATTATTTGATTTGATGCTGCGCCCCCCCTTTTTTTTTTTTCTACAACAGGTATTTGTTAAAGAGATGCGTCTTCAGTAGTTTCTTAAAACTGCTTAGTGATTCTGCCTTACGGACAGAGTTGGGAAGATCGTTCCACCATTTTGCAGTGGTGAACGCCACGGAGTAAGAATTAGCTTCTCGGTGAGGTGGAATCGCCAGGCGGCAATCATCATTGGAGCGAAGTGAACGAGTCGGAGTGTATTTTGAAAAGATAGAGTGAAGATAGGAGGGGGAAGACCCAGAAATGGTTCTGTAGGCCAGAGTCAGTGACTTTTACTAAATACGAGCAGCTACAGGGAGCCAATTGAGGGAAATATGAAGTGGAGTGGCGGCACGGTGGCATAGTGGTTAGCACGTTCGCCTCTCAGCGCTAGGGATTCCCGGTTCGAAACCCCATCTGGGTGGAGTTTTCATGTTCTCCCCGTGTCTGCGTGGGTTTCCTCCGGGTTCTCCGGTTTCCTCCCACAGTCCAAAAACATGGATCAAGTCAATTGAATTCTCAAAAAATTGCCCCATATAGAGTGTGTATGTGTGAGTGAGTGTGTGCCCAGCGATGGATTGACGCCCTGTCCTGGTTCTATCTGCCCAGTGCCCGAGACGTTCTCCCCTGGATGGGCATGGGAAACCCCACCGCGACCCTACTAGAGGATAAAGCGGGAGATAATGAATGAATGAATGAATGAAGTGGAGTGACATGAGTTCGCTTGAGCTGGTTAAACACAAGCCGGGCTGCAGAGTTTTGAATTAGTTGAAGAGGTCTGATTGTGGAAGCTGGGATACCTGCAAGTAACGCATTACAATAATCAAGCCGGGATAGGACTAGGGCTTGAACAAGCTGTTGGGTAGCATGTTCAGTCAAGAAGGGTCTGACCCTCCTTATGTTGTAAATAAGGAATCTGCAGGAACGGGTGGTTTTGAGAACATGATTAGAGAGTTTAAGGTGGAAGTCTATTGTGAAACCAAGGTTCCGGACCGAATCGGTTGAGGAGATTGTGGAGCCGTCAATTTAGAAGGTCAGGTCGTGATGGATTGAGGGTTTAGCTGGGATAATGAGAAGCTCTGTTTTTTCTAAATTTAATTTGAGATGACGGGCCTTTATCCAAACAGATATGTCGGTGAGGCAGGCAGATAACCGATTTGAGATGGTGGTGTCGTCAGGGGCAAAAGACATATGAAGCTGAGTGTCATCAGCATAGCAGTGGTAAGAGAAACCATGCATCTGGATGACTGTGCTCAGTGATGTCATGTATAGTGAGAAGAGGAGAGGACCAAGTACAGAGCCTTGAGGCACACCAGTGCGTACTTGGTGAGAGTTACACATCTATTATTATATAGATATTGACATTTTAAAAAAGTAAAAACATATATTAAAAGTCTAAAGAAAAAGAAGGGCGGCACGGTAGCTTAGTGGGTCTAGTGGCCTAGTGGCTCATCTGGGGATTCTAGGATGTTCTCCTCAAGTCCGTGTGGGTTTCCTCCAGGTTCTCCGGTTTCCTCCCACAGTCCAAAAACATGGATCAAGTCAGTTGAGTTCTCCGAATTGCCCAATATAGAGTGTGTTTGTGTGCGTGTCTGTGTGAGTGAGTGTGTGCCCAGCAATAGATTGGCGCCCTGTCCTGGGTGTATCTGCCCAGCGCCCGAAACGTTCTCCCCTGGATGAGCATGAGGAACCCCCCCCCACCCTGCGACCCCAATATAGGATAAAGTGGAAGATGCTACATACGTGTTTGCTAAAATTGTTTATATGTAATGTATTTACTCTTCCTATTTTGTTATTTTATTAACTTCATTCCATTATTTAAAATGTTTTTTTTTTTATTTTGCATCTAATTAATTTTAGTATTAATTATTATTAATTCACAGAGTCTGGATTTAGTGTTAAAACAGCCTTGCATATGCTGCCCAGGGAGCAATTGGGGTTAGGTGCCTTGCCCAAGGGTACTTCAACCATAGTACATAGTAAGATAGGCTGCGTGTTTAAGTTTTCTTATATCAGCTTTTTTATGGTTATCCATTGTCTTCCACTCACTCACACACAAAGACATACACACTATATAGGTGCAATTTGGACCTTTATAGTGGACCAATACTGTGACTGAAGTGCCCTTGGGCAATGCACCTAACCCCAATTGCTCCCTGTTAGTCAGTGTGTGCATATATGTGTATTTATCATTGATGGGATATTGATGTCATTTATTGGTTATGGATTCTGTTTTTTGGTTCTCAAACTTTAAGGACCTATTTGGATGCCATACATATATTTGTTGACATGACAAAGAAGGGATAGACTGTTTTTAAACAAAATGTGAAAATAAAATGTTACTCCTAATCCCAAATTTTTTAGGTACCATATACCAGATACTACCTCAGCTGCATCTGAGATTTGAAAAGAAGTTTTTGAATAGGTTTAAAGAGGTGGGCATCGGAGAGATGGGCAGAAAGGCATTAGAAGTTTAATAATTGAACTGGATAAAACTAACTAATCCAACTACTTGTTGGTATTTGGATTACACTTACAGTTGGTTACCTGTGAAAACTGTACTCTTCATGTGCAAATATCAGGGCCCGGGACTGTTTTTATTAAATAAATCATCTAGTGCCCTCAGCTATATATAGACCATTTCTTCTGCTGTTATATTTTGGCAGTCAAAACAAATGCCAATGAGTTAATAATAATACTCTCCTCATAGACACCAAGACACCAACAGATAAATAATCTGTACACTGGTGAAATCCTGCCTTTCAACATTCAAGCAAGGTCTGTCCTCCAGGTGAAGGAAAATTGCAGTTTTGGCAGTTTATGTCAGAAGCACTACAGTAGATGGTGCTGTTGCAGTTTTAAATAAGATTTGAAATCATCTGCATTTTACGTTGACTGAGATAATTGCAATAAAAGTAATGAGTGTCTGATTTGTAATATATATTTTATCAATTTTATGGATATTTTTTTGCTTCCTTGGATGTCAATGTTTCAGTTATATAAACACTACATAATGCATATAATACGTAGAGTAAAAAATCTAAGCTTTTAATTCAACATAATTTTACTCAGTGAGCCTGTTTTGTTTGTGTTCATTATCAGGCTGGGGGAATGTGAGGAATGTGGGAGAGAAGATGGTGCTCTTTACTCTGGGTTTAATCTAGGTTGGGGGCTGGTTTGCTTGGACCTTGGTTGTCTATTGTAATTTATATGGATTTCTGCAGTTTAAGCCCTATGGTGTACATATTTAATACTCTTGAAGCATCATTAACAATGACTAGACAAGTGACAATAATAATGTATTAATATTCATTCATTATGACCTCCATGCTGATCAGGGTTGGGAGATGCAGAAGTTTTCTCAGCACTCATAGAAACAGATTACCAGACCACAGTGGGACAGAACAAACATCCCAGCACACACTTACACCTACGGGTAATTCAGTATCTGTGGACAGAAAGCAGAGTTCCTGGAGAAAACTCACAAAAATTCCGGGAGAACATGCAAACACAACGGGCCTTTGACTCCCATACCTGGGAATCCTTTCTGTTGTGAGGCAACAACAACAACACTGCTGTGTATTGATACATCATATTTAGTTAAATACTACAATATTCCCGTAAATTATTTTTGCATTTAAATTAAAAACTTAATTGTTACAATAATGTAACTTAATATCACTGTCTTTTAGCAGTGTAAATAGATTTAATGAAATAAACTTAATTTATCAGTAGCTTTAGTTCTATTACATTTTAATGTGAACATACAATTCATTCATTCATTATCTCCCGCTTATCCTCTATTAGGGTCGCGGTGGGGTTCCCCATGCTCATCCAGGGGAGAACGTCTCGGGCGCTGGGCAGATAGACCCAGGACAGGGCGCCAATCCATCGCTGGGCACACACTCACTCACACAGACACACTCTATAGGGGGCAATTTTTTGAGAATTCAATTAACTTGATCCATGTTTTTGGACTGTGGGAGGAAACCGGAGGACCCGGAGGAAACCCACGCAGACACGGGGAGAACATGGAAACTCCACCCAGATGGGGATTCGAACCGGGAATCCCTAGCGCTGAGATGCGAATGTGCTAACCACTAAGCCACCGTGCCGCCGTGAACATACAATTATTTTGAAAATAAATTTTTTGAATTTTAATCATATAAATCCAAAACAGCCACTGTAATTCATTTAAAATGTGATCACTCATGTGCTTACATACCCAGTTATATA
>JAFMOD010000746.1:221929-234186 GCA_019802435.1 Corydoras maculifer
CCATCTGGGTGGAGTTTCCATGTTCTCCCCGTGTCTGCGTGGGTTTCCTCCGGGTTCTCCGGTTTCCTCCCACAGTCCAAAAACATGGATCAAGTTAATTGAATTCTCAAAAAATTGCCCCCCTATAGAGTGTGTCTGTGTGAGTGAGTGTGTGCCCAGCGATGGATTGGCACCCTGTCCTGGGTCTATCTGCCCAGCGCCCGAGACGTTCTCCCCTGGATGGGCATGGGGAACCCCACCGCGACCCTAATAGAGGATAAGCGGGAGATAATGAATGAATGAATGAAACTCTGGACAAAAAAAGGTTAATCTAGGTTAGCATGACTCTGTACTGCTTTAGTCAAGGCCAGATGGTGTGAACAGATTAGGCTCCCTCCTGTCTGTACTGGGCTTTTAAAAGCGAAAGGGATTAACGCATTTGTACACAAACACACACATTGCACAAGTACACAAGCTCACAAATTGTACTTCGTTTTAGTTCAGTTATCTGCTATTTAGTGCTATGTTTACTTGCATAAAACTACATTATCCTTAATATTTTACTTCTTTCAGCATGTGCAAATAGCTTTCCATGAACAGTTTTGTTTCAATGCACAAGATGGTGTGGTATCATTACTTACAGGCTTTTCTCTTTCACAATATACATATTTAAGAAGTTTAGCTTTCTCAGCTTTACATCAGATCCACCTATTCATTATTGTTATTGCTATCAGGTTAATGCTTTATTTAATTTTAAAGTAAGAAAGAAATCTGCATAAGGTCTTATATAGGGTTGCCACTATTACAGAATAATAGCTCCGCTTCTCCATACCCAGGTGAAACGCTGAATTCTGTGTCCTCAGAAGGCGCTGTAGATCACAAAATTTTATTGTGAATTTAATGTCATAATGTTTATATTTTTGAGCAATACAGTGTTCAGTCTTTTTAGAAATAATAAAAAGTAATAAATAAATTAGTAGTGTAACCAAAATTTTTAAATGGAGCAGAAAAAACACAGTCTAGAGAGCAGTTTGTGTGCCTAACAAGTACTTAACACTAAAGGAAAAGAGGTTCTGCTTATGTAAAAATATGTTTGCATGCTTAAGTAATACTACATGCTGATAGTGTATTCCTGCACAAGACTTTTACTGTGCACAAATAACTTTCTGTGTTTGTTTTTTATGTTAGGGTGTTTTGTGTGCTTGGGTTGCGCTGCATGTTTACTAAAGAAAAGTTTTTCTTTAAAAGTTAAATCTGATCTGCCTTCCTGTTCACAGTCATACCTTCATGCTGCAGTAGGATACGATTGGTGAAAAATAATACTTAAATTGTGGCACATTGAATATTTTATTCTTTTGTATTATACATTTTGTTTAATTTCATAAAATATTATTAATAATTGCAGAATAATGCAGAAAAGTGTCAAATAAAGTGCATATATACTGACATCAATAATTTAGGACTTATTTATACTTTCAATAATATAGTAATAATAATAATAATAATAATAATAATAATAATAATACATTTTACTTATGTAGCGCTTTTCTGGGACCTCAATTTTTTTTACAACAAATAAAACAGTATAACAATAATAAAATAGTAGAAACAAATAAAACATAAATAATAACAATAATGCAGTTTCTGAGATAAGAAAAAAAGCTAAATTAAAATGCAGCAACAGAAATAAGTAGGTAAAAAGAGATACTAAACAGATGATTCAAGATGCAAGAAAATTTTATTATCAATAAGATCACATTGTTACATGAGATAGTAATGAAATTATGGGTCACGGACCCCGATTACCCTGTTATTTAAATTTAAATTTTGAGAAGAAATGAGAATTACACATATCGCTATGTGAAATGTGAAATATAATTTAGTATACCACTATGAATATATAATATATCACTACAAATATAGAATATTTAACTATAAATATAATATATAAGTAGTATAGAATAGAGATATAAATATAAAAATATAAATATAGCAGCATATAAAAGTGTATAACGGTACATGTAAGATGAGATGATGATGAGGTATTTTGGTGGAGTGATGATAAAAATGTGTGAATGTCTTGTTAGATGAAGTTTGTAAGTCTTACAGCTTCTGCTATGAAGCTGTTCCTCAGTCTGTTTGTTCTACACCTAATGCTCCGCAGTCTCCTGCCTGAGGAGAGCGGAACAAAAAGTGGGTGTGCTGGGTGAGTGGAGTCTTTCATGATGCAGGAGGCCCGTTTCCTACATCTGGAGGTATAGATGTCTGTGGTGGGGGGTAGATTGATGCCAATAATCCTCTGTGCAGCCTTCACCAGTCGCTTTCCTGTCTGCAGCAGAGCAGCTTCCATGGCACACGTTGATGCTGGAGCACAAGACGCTCTCCACCACACATCTGTAGAACGAGGTGAGAACTGAGCTCCCGAGTCCGGCTCTCCCCAGCCGTCTGAGGAAGCCGCTGATGTGCCTTCCTGACCAAACTGGAAGTGTTGGTGCTCCAGGTGAGGTTGTTACTCAGGTGCACACCCAAGTACCTGTAGCTGGAGACAACTTCTACCGCAGATCCCCCAACATGTAGAGGGGTGTGGGCGTGTTTGCCCCTTCTGAAGCCCACAATCATCTTCTTTGTCTTTTTAACGTTGATGCAGAGGTTGTTCTTTCTGCACCAACCCTCCAGGTGTTCCACCTCCTGTCTGTACATGGACTCATCACTGTCTGTGATACATCCAACCACTGCTGTGTCGTCTGCAAACTTCACAATATGACAGCTCGGATGTATAGATGAGCAGTCATATGTTAACAGTGTAAACAGGAGGGGGCTCAGCACACAGCTCTGAGGGGAACCGATGCCGAGGGTTTTTGTGGAGGAGGTGGTGTTGTGGATCTTCTTAGACTGCGGCCTGTTGTTCAGGAAGTCCAGGACCCAGTTGCAGAGGGAGGCGCTCAGTCCAAGTAGTGATAGTTTATTAGTCACGTTCTGAGGGATCATCATGTTGAATGCAGATGTGAAGTCCACAAAGAGCATTCGGACATAGGAATCCTTCTGCTCCAAGTGGGTGAGGGCGGTGTGGACCACAGAGGAAATGGCATCTCCTGTGGATCGGTTGTTTCTATAGGCGTACTGATGTGGGTCCACAGTGACGTCGATGGTGCCTTTGATGTGGGCCATGACCAGTCTTTCAAAGCATTTGGTGACTATCGGTGTGAGGGCTATTGGCCGGTAGTCATTCAGTCCCATCACTGTGGAGCTTTTGGGGACCAGGAAGATGGTGGCAGTCTTCAGGCAGGTGTGAACAGCTGCTTGTCTGAGGGAGGCATTGAATATGTCTGCCAGGACCTCGGAGTGCTGATCAGCACAGACTTTTAGCACCCGTCTGGGAATGTTGTCCGGACCAGCAGCTTTTCGGGGGTTGATCCTACGACGGGTCTTCCTGACCTGTGCTGGTGTCATACTGAGGGGCTCTTCTCCAGGTGACAGGGTGAGTCTGGTGCTGGGGGTGATGTCAGGGTCCTCAAAGCGAGCATAGAACTTGTTGAGAGCCTCGGGCAGGGTGGGGTCGTTGGGGCATTGTGCATCTCTTATTTTGTAGTCCGTAATGCACTGTCGCTTCAGAGCAGCAGCTATTTACCAACACGCAGTTCATACACCAACCTTTGTTTATGTAGACGCACACGCTGCCCCCCCCGGGCTTTTCCCGACTGTCGGTTGCGGTCCGCTCGGAAGAGCTGTCTGTCGGCGAGCTGAAAGGCCGGCATGTTGTCCGGTATGTTTTCCTGTAGCCATGTTTCAGTGAGACAGATCACTACACAGTTCCTCATCTCACCAGAAACACTCCTCAGCTCTCAGCCGCAGAAGGTCCAGCTTGTAATCCAGAGAGCGGACATTAGAATGAAAAAGCGACGGAATCGGGGGTCGGTTAGCGTTCGCCCTGAGCCTGGTGTGAACACCGCCGCGCTTCCCTCGTTTCTGTCTCCGCTCACAGCGCTTTCTCTTTTCCGTTGTCCGCTGCCCTCTGATCCGCCACGCTGATGTCCAGGGGAGCTGAAGTCTTCCGAGCGTAGTTTTCAGATTACTGTCGATAGTTGTTAATAAACTGTCGTTTATTATAAAGAGTTCATTCCAGCTGTATTTAACATGCTCAATGCGTGTTGATTCGGGGTTTGAACCGATATGAAAATTATTTAGTTTAGGGTAATCGACTCTGCCATCTTGGAATGAGTTTGAGGAGAGAGTTACAAAGTGAGGGGGCAAGCAAAAAGAATAAGATAGCAATTCAAAGTCTATAGCCAGCAGGCTAACAGCTGTAATCTTTCATGATGGATTAAAATTAAAAGATGTGACTTTCTGGACTTTAGGAAAATTTTGACAAGGACAGGGCTGTATTAGTAAAAACAAGCTAGTTAAACATGCTAAACCAGTGGTTCTCAAACTGTGGTAGACATAACACTAGTGGTATGCAAAGTAGCACGAGGTGGTATGCCAGAAAATGGTATGGATATACAATCCATTATCTTATGTATTGTATTTTTATGAACTGTGTTCTGTAATTTGTTTGATTGTCAAAGAAACCAGAAACATGCTACTAAGTGATAAGCGTTCATTTAAAAAAACACATTTATAAATCAAACCTTGTGGTTTTTTATTTAGTATGTTTGTAACTTTATTATAAAAGCAATAAGGCATTCGAGGTTCTGTATTAGTGTAAATAAATCATGGGAAAGAGGTGTAACAACAATCTGCACCTAATGGCACCGCTTTCACGTTATTTATTTAATTTAATAATTATATATATCATAATCATTATAAATAATTAATAATGCACATCCTCCTGTACCTTATTGCTCTTAATACACTCACACCTAACTTATGTTTGCATAAACAAGTTGAACCTGGAAGGTGATATTTGGTCTGGGTGATATTTGGTCTGAAAAGTTTGAGAACCACTGTGCTAGACTATACTATGTTTTTGTCACAGGTGCCTGGGGCACCTGTCCCTCATTAATGTACTTATGGACTCCGTTGGGTGATTGGTTTGTTGTGCACGTGATTGGGTGTTTTTGTATTTAGTTTCCGTATTACCTCTCCCTGTGCACGTCTTTGTTTGTGGTTTAATCCCGGTGTTAGTCTTGTTCGTTTCGTTCCCCTCTTTCTGTTGGTGTCCCTACACCATTTTTAATAATAAACCCTGTTTTGTTTTTATGCCCTGTGTCTCTGAACTCTCCTTCCGCGCTGAACCACGGTGCAGCGCTGCACATTACTCCCGCGCAGGTTGTATCCGTGGGAGTGTTTTACCCGACGAACCGGTGTACACATTCTTTCCCACGAGTCGATTCCCGGGAAACGCTCATCAGACGCAAACGGCGTACGCATTCGTCCCGCATAGCCGATCTTCCGGGGAAGAACGAGCGTTTTCTAACAGAAAGACGTGCCTACCATCTGGAGAGTTCCGAGCACCAGGGGTCGCCCTTCGTCGAGCTGGAGTACCAGGGGCCGCCCGCTGCCAATTCCGAGCACCAGGGACCGCCCACTTTTGAGTCCGAGCACCAGGGACCGCCCACTTTTGAGTCCGAGCACCAGGGACCACCCGCTGCCTAGCCCGGGCACCGGGGACTGCCTGTCGCCACTTCCGAGCGTCAGAGGCCGTTCGCCGCCGATCCCGAGCACCAGGGGCCGCCCATTGCCGACTCCGAGCACCAGGGTTCTGCCGCCGCCGACTCCGAGCACCAGGGGCGCTCTCCCTGCCTCGCAGCTAGAGGGCGCCGATCCGCGCCCCGCAGCGAGATGGCGTGCTCCACGCTTCGTCAGCAGAGGGCATCCAACACGCCTCATCTCCAGAGTAAACCCCCCCCCCCTTTCTCTACGAGAACATGGGGCACCTGTCCCTCATTTAATATACTCATTGTCTCCGTTGGGTGATTGGTTTATTTTGTCCACGTGACTGGGTGTTTTTGTATTTAGTTTCCGTATTCCCTCTTCATGGTCGCTTCCCCCTTTTGCGCGACCCTTGGGGTGGGGGTATGTCACAGGTTTCCGTATTTAGTTTCCGTATTCCCTCTCCCCCGTGCACGTCTTTGTTTCGTCAATATCCCGATGTTAGTCCGTTTGTTTCGTTCCCCCCTTTCTGTTCGTGTCCCTACACCACTTTTAATAATAAACCCTGTTTTGTTTTCATGCCTGGTGTCTCTGAACTCTCCTTCCGCGCTCAACCACGGTGCGGCGTGTCCCCGCGCAGGCTTATATCCGCGGGAGTGTTTCATCCAGCAGACCAGCGTATGCATTCTTCTCCGCGTAGCCGTTCCCACGAAACGCTCACCAGGCGCAAGCGGCGTACGCATTCCCTCCCGCGTAGCCGATTCCCGAGGAAGAACGAACAATCTCAAACAGGTTTAGCATCACTTCCAAATTTGTGACAAATGGAAACAATTAAAACATTTAATCTGATTGATTACTTTTTAATTACTTCATTTTTTAGATAAAAATAATACATTATTTTATTTGTATTTTAACAGTCCACCGCTTATGGTTGTTTATTTAAACATGAGGCAGTTCATCTGCACTCCTGCACTCAATAATAGGTGGGCCAATGCAAAGCACTGGGTGGGCCAACAGCTTCAGTGAATTACTGAACTATCATAATGTGCATTTCCTTTTAAATGTAAAACTAATTCAAACTTGTAATAAAATATTTATACCAACTTTTGGTTTATTAAATTATCATATAATCTTAGCACCAAATAGTATTTGTCTGTGTCATTTTCATTTTAAAATTACTTAATTCACATGCATATTTTTGTTGTTTTCATCCCACTGCAAGTCATAATACCGTTACCTAATCTTCTTACAGACAATTGAATTTTGTCTATAAATCAACAATTTCTATAATTATTATTATTATTATTTGCCCAGCGATAGATTGGCGCCCTGTCTTGGGTGTATCTGCACAGCGCCCTAAACTTTCCCCCCTGGATGGGCATGGGGAACCCACCGTGACCCTAGTAGAGGATAAAGCGGAAGATGATGGATGGATGGATGGATGGATGGATTATTATTATTATTACCACCCCTATATTAGCTTCATCTCTTTGTCTGTGTGTCTGGTAAAATGTTGGCAAATGCTATTTCACCCACTTCCCGTTATTAGGCTGAAACTTTGCACAATTGCTCATTGTCAATGACAACACATGAATCAATTAAACTTATCAATTAAAAACTAATTAGTGGTAAACAATTCATTTTGTTTTCTATGGATAAATTGCCCATTTTCTACTAAGTTTTATACTTCACAAGAATTAAATTAGGAAGTAATTTATCATGATATAGGAGTGCTTTTTTAAAAAGTTTTTTTTTTTCATATTTCGCTTGTTATTTATTAGCTTTATCATAATATCTTTATGAATTATACATCTGATGTATATCAAGACAAAGACAAAAGAATTAAATTGTCTGACTAAAAAGTGTTTTTGTTTGTGATTTCCTGTAATTTATATTGTATACACTTTATAATTAATATTTTTAGGTTTATGATAAAGCCTTAACTGGAGTTGATAAAAAATATCCATGGCATTACTTTTAATTGTATTTTTTTTTATTTAAGTTTATCCTGAATCAGAAGAGGTATTTTGTTAGGAGGAACTTCATCTGACCCAGGAATTCGAATTCCAACAAGCTCCTGTGCCTCGCCAACTAAATTCTTTGGCTGCTCTTTTGTCTCAGACGCCCTTTATTTCAGTTTACTCCCCTCCCACTCTTCCTTTTCTTTTATCCCCAGACATTCCACCTCCGTGGGATATTTGCATCTACTTTTAGTAATATAAGGTCACTCCTTCTTCTTTCTCCTCTTGCCCCACCCCATCCTTCATTCACCCCTCCTCCTGTGCAACTATGCTATTGGTGTAAAAGCATGGATGAGCTGTTCAGGCCTTCCGCTTGCCATAGATAGAGAGAGAGAGAGAGAGAGAGAGGGGTGGATGAGTAAACCCTCAGTACCCTCCCCCTCCATTTGCTGGCTGTGTTCCCAGCACCCCTCCCTTGTCCCTTTTCGACAGTGGCACAGGACTGCTCCAATCTCAGCTTTAGACAGGAAGACGGAGCCATATAGATTGGAAATTCAGAGCACTCCCCTTGTAGCAGAACTGACGAGTATACATATAGCATTTTGTAGCTTGTCCTTTTAGCGTTGTATTTGACCTCTTCTCTATTTTTCTGAAAATCACACCCACATTCTCTATACATTCGAGATCTATACTCATCTGTAGGATGCACTGAGTAAGCAGAATGGTGCACCAGGAAAACTGTGCCTACCAGGTGAGATAATATATTTTCCAATCTATTTGTTGTTTGAGATAAAGCTGGTTCTGGTTGTGCTCTCAAGACTAGACATAATCTTCACTGCGCCAATGGTGGAGATCATGAGCATGTGCTGCTCTGTGTGTTTGTGTAAGAGGTGTGTTTCATGCCAGTATTTGGTATTCTCCAGTACTCTATGCTGTGTTTTTTTCCTTTTGAAAGCTTCTGCTGATAATAGGTAATACATTTGTACATTTGTGTTTTTTTACTCACAAATATAAAGCTTAATGATAAAATATATATGTTGGTGTATGATTGTCAACAGTGATACTATGTACAAATTAAATAGACAACATAATATCACATCTACACAGACCTACTTATGCACTTGAAAGAATTTTTGTCTGTTAATTTAAATGAGGTCCACTGATGGTGGATTAAAAGGTCTGGCTCTTAATGTGATGTGATTGATGTGATGTAATTTATCCTAAAATGTCTTAATAAAGTTAAGATCAGGATCCTGTCTTAATAAAGCATTCCTCATGTCAATATGGACTGAGGCTGCGTGGGTTTCCTCCGGGTTCTCCGGTTTCCTCCCACAGTCCAAAAACATGGATCAATTGAATTCTCAAAATATCCCCATATAGAGTGTGTCTGTGTGAGTGAGTGTGTGCCCAGCGATGGATTGGCGCCCTGTCCTGGGTCTATCTGCCCAGTGCCCGAGACGTTCTCCCCCGGATGGGCATGGGGAACCCCACCGCGACCCTAATAGAGGATAAAGCGGGAGATAATGAATGAATGAAATTTATACCATTAATTATGGTGGTTGCTGGAGTGATTTGTAGCCACGCAGATATTTAATTAAGTGAATGTTTTCCAGATAAATAGAATTTTTTTACCATGACAGTACAGTTTGTTAATTTTTTTAGGCAACCATACCGGTTTGTATTAAACTTCAAACTTTAAATATAAAGAAACTTTCTTGCAATGCCAAGGAACTTCAAAAAATATCTGGTTCAGGTTTACAAAATTATCACAGTTTACTTATTTAGTTCAATATCTTAATTTAAATGTCTTCAAACGTTCAAATTCAATCTGCCTTAGAGAAGTTCCATTATAGATACATTATTCTGGAAGGTAACCTATTTAAAGCGTTTGTGGTTTATCCTTGGAATATTTTTGCTAATTTCATTCTTGTTCTAAAGTCTTGTTAGTTAGTTTACATTTTTTGATAACGCTTTAAAATGTCTGTGCTCAAAGTCTTTTTTGAATGGTAGATTGTGATACCCCCACCCCCCCTTTCCATTGTTGTTTTTGGCTGATCTTCTTGATTTTTGTTTTTTATTACATATTAGTGGTTTACATTTGTCTCGGGGCATTTAAAGTTGTCTTAGTTATGCCAAATGGCCTATTTTTACAGCCTTATCAAGCCAATTGCTTGTTTTTCTTTCCTAAAACAGTTTTTTGGTTTTCTTTTTAACAACAAATGTAGTTTTGCATGTGAAACGCCACATTAAACACAAAGTACACATTTAGAGCTATTTTTACATGGGACACACCTTTGTAACAAGGAACACCTGACAGCCACATGTTGTAATGTTTTTATTGCCTTACAATTGTACAAATGTGATTGTATTTATTTAAAACCCTGACCTCAATTCTATTTTAGGTGGACCTTTATTTCAACATTACAATCTGTCTATGCCTTTTAGTTAGAATGCACGAAATTCCCATAGCCAAACTACAAAAACTTTTATAATGGCTTTACGGAAGAGAGGAAGTCGCAATGGATTAACAAATTTATAATGTTATTAAAGTGATTAGTGCTTGCAGACATAATGCAGGATTGGACTGGGACAGAGCACACATACTACAACAAAATTTATAATTAATGTATATATATATATATATATATATACATATATATATATATATATATATATATATATATATATATATATATATATATATATATATATATATATATATGTGTGTGTGTGTGTGTGTGTGTGTGTGTGTGTGTGTGTGTGTGTGTGTGTGTGTGTGTGTGTGTGTGTGTGTGTATGTGTGTTGGTGACATAATGGTCAGCATGTCTGCCTCTCAGCACTGGTGATCCACGTACGAATCCTATTGCTCTGGTTTCCTCCCAGAGTCCAAAACCATGAATTCAAAGTAAATTGACTGCTTTAAATAACTCTTATCTCAATTGTCCTAAAGTGTATCTGTGTGAGTGATTTAAGAAAATATACTAATATAGTGGTAATGTATTCGGGGGGAAAAAAAACTTAATCTAATAAATACAGCTTTGTTGAAATCCACACAAATGTCCTTTGACTTCTTGATGTATCTAAATTATTTTGATCATAGCATTTGCCTTTATTTGCCTCATTTGGGAGCAAAAGTTGTTAAAAATGAATTTGGAAAGATTCCTTACTAATTGCTTTAGGAATAAGAATAATAGTATGTAAATATGTAAATAATAAATGTAAACAAATGTCATTTCTGAGAAAAAAAATTGCAAATGAGATTTTGTCTTGTAGGTGAGCGCTAGCTTTATTTAAACAAACCTTCATTGTGGCTTAGATTTTTTATTTTAAAAGTCAGAAAAAATGTTTTAATTGTGGAAAGACTATGTTGTGAAATTATTTTTACAATAACGTTTTTCAATTTGGGAAAAATAGCTGGAGAAAAAGGACTGTTTCTTCCCCATTCTTATCTTCATAAATCTTTGAATTTAAATACTGTGCCCTAGTAACTAATCTACAACCTCATCCTGTTTAAAGCAGTGAGATTTAAATGGTGGTATGACAGGATGTGAACAGTACTCATGTTGTGATAACCTTAGCTATGTATAAAGAGCTATGGACCAACAGTATAAATAAATGCCTGTAGTTTCTTACAACATATTTTGTGTTCCTTCATTGTCATATAAAGTACTTTGTTGCACAATTACCCCTGGTTTGGAGAGTCCAAACTCTCTAGGGATGGTGTAGTAACCCTTCTCAGCCTGATTATCAACAACAGTGCATCTTCTGAAACCCTCATAAATCACTTGTTGGTTACATGCTCATGACATCCCATGTTGGGGTTTATTTTAGTTTTTTTTCACATTCACTCACACAGACAGGGCATTTTTGAGCATTCAATTTACCTTGAATCCATGTTTTTGGACTGTGGGACGAAACTGGAGAACCCTGAGAAAACCTACACTGAGTTGGGGAAAACATGGAAGCTCCACCCAGTTTTGGATTTAGGATTTGAACTGGATCCCCAGCAAAGGGAGGCGACTAACCACTAAGCCACCGTGTCACCCCTTTTTTATTACAATGTAATATAATATACTGTGTTAGAGACAGAAAATTTTTGCAGTCATGTTTTTAAAACCATTTTCTTTAAAACGACTAACAATTCTTTTATAAGTATAAGTATATTATAATACTAAAATGTTTTTTTGTGTGTTTTTAGTTGGTTTAACTTGTTTGGTTTTATTGCATTTGTTACAACTTCTCTAAAACTAAGGATTGTACATATTTAATGTGTCATTTTACTCTCCATGCATCAAAATGTGTATTGCAACATAAATCTAATCTAATGTGCAAAAGTGAAGCACAAGATAAAGGTAAAGAGAGAAAGACAAAGATAGTTCTTGCTCTCTAGAGGTGGCTCAATTAGGCCAGTATCCAGGCAACCAGCAGCACACAGTACTATGTTTGTGGCCAAGTGGTGCTGGCCTGTTCCTGTCTCACACTCAGACACACACACACACACACACACACATTTTTCGTCTCAGTCATACGTCCATTCAGAGAGGGACCAGTAATTGGAAGTCATCCTATTAAAATTCTGCTGCTGTCAGACACTCATCCCTTTAATAACCTTCCCTCCCTTTCTCCCTCTTTACTCTCACACACCAACCCAAAATAATAATTATCCTCTTGGCACCAATTATTTAGCCGAACATACCGCAGCATCATCTCCCTCTGTGTCGCCA